>VZTO01004515.1:0-41332 GCA_013400615.1 Syrrhaptes paradoxus
AAAAAGAGTTGATATTTGTATTTCCTTTCATAAGGTAATAAATCTTTCATAGCTGTGCACTTGGTTTGATTAATTGAAATGTATGAGACACTCGAGATGCTTAAAATTGTTTCTTCTAGGCTACAAAGAAACAGGAATTCAGAGAACTGGCCTGAACGTTTTAATATAGTCATAATAATCTCATGAAAAGCATCTGTTTTAGTAAAGATTTATATTTACCAAGACACCTATATCCACTGCTGATACACAAAATGCAGTGTATGACAAACAGGTTATATACAGAAGCTATAATTTCACACAACTGAAAGGCTGACATCAAAATGTCAATCTAATTATTTTTCAATCTCTTCTTATTTGTAAACTCCAAAACATTTTCCAGGTGAAAGATCTCTGTACCAAAGTTTCAACTTAGTTCAAATATACTTATTTTTTCATTTCCTTTGCCTAATCACAAAGGGTTTGCAGACCACAAATCAAAGGTCACTGTCCCGATCATCTTAGCCATCCACGTGCTTATGACTTGTTTGAAGAAACTTAATCAAATTTCTAGCAAGTTCTAAATATAGTTCAGAATAATTTTTCAGACTGGTTGGTAGCACAACACTAGTTCATAGCTGCTGGCATGGAGTACTGTCTGCTGGGGGAACTAGACAATGACAATTTATTATTTTTTCCAGATCTCATTCATTTTCATCTCCTTCATAACAGAATTTTAAAGTTGATTCTTTTGCACAAGTTTTGAGGTTAGAAACGCTGCCCAGTTGGACAGAGTGGTACGGATTTTCAAGAAAATTCCTCCCATAATACTGAAGGGAAATACAGTCTCAAAGCTTTAACTATATAGCTTAAATTGGTTTAAATATGTTAAGTGGATTGTTGTGCTTTTCAGGAGCTGTCAGTTCTTATTAAGCTGAATAATTGTATTTAATTATGTGCTGTACAGTAATCAATTCAGAAATGTGAATGTGCGATCACGGTATCCCTCGTGAAATCTGTTCGTTCAAGGTATTTCCTGGTTTCTGTGCTACGTTAAATAGGTTGATTTATTCTCCTCTAATGAGGATACCACTGTGTGCCTAAATATTCTTCCATATGGTTGTGTTTGCTCCCCCCCCCATCTTAGTAGCATTTTTTAACTCCAATTGGATGGGTACAGAAAAGATTCTGATTTCCTGTTCGTATGCTGTTTTAAAACTGTAGCCACTGTTGTTGACTAAATTGTGTCATAGTGCCAGTGGTCTTGATGTTAAACTGACCTGAAAGAAGGATTATACTTAAGCTGATACTTTGTAAAAGTTTGAGGTTATTTTTCCTAATTACTATAATGCTGAAGTGTCAAAAGATATATGGCAGCTGTCCCTTTGTAACTGGAAGAGTCAAAGGAGTTGCTCTCTATATCCATTTGCCACTGCCCCTGTAAAGTGGACACAGTGATGTGAGTTAACCTGTGGACCTTGTCATAATTTGAACGCTAATCCGTGGTGCAGTTATCCAAACCCTAATCAAAAGTCAGAGGTGGAGGCAGTGGCTTCGTGGTAGGGGCAGAAATAGATTGTGATTTGCAGGTATGCTTAAAAATGCAGCAGCACGTTAGTCTTGTTAAATCTTTGTGAAATTCACTGAGATCTTGGCAGATAAATTAAATTGTAGGTCACTTTATGTACAAACTAGAATCTGAAATCCAGGCTTAGACAGCACTTCAAAAGTGTGTCGTCATCTCCCTTGCCATGCCACTTTACCTTCCCGGTGTGGGGATATTAAGCAAGAACCACCTTAAATCTGAGAAAGAAGAGTGCTAAGCACAAAAATGCTGTAGAACTCTACTCTCTCCAGTGATTAGGTGCCTGAATCAAAACTACGCTGAAGTATTTTATCTGCTTAGCCTCCAGTGTGCCTCATTTGCCCAATTATTTTTGAAACAGCAAATACCACTAAAAAGAAAGGTGTTTGTCCCATGGCAGGAACCCGAGTGGGTCTTAAACGCAAGGCTGTGCATCTTGTCTGCCTCTCTAAGTCCAAGAATTGTTCTTTTCTGCACTTTGGTGTCACTTGACTCAAGTCCATGCTTGCCCCACCAGGTACCTAGGTGGTCAGGGCTGGAAGTGTGCTTTTGAGTTCCTCCATGTTGAAAAAATGAATTTTCAGTCAGGTTTCTCTGAGCTCAAGCAGGGAGGGAGTAAAGAGTTAAAGAAGCTTAAGGAGCTGCTGCTGGGTGGGTTGGACCAGTTTGCAAGCTTGACAATGAAAAGTACTTAAACTATTACTTTGGGAATAGCTGGATTGCTTCTGAGACAAGTGAGTGCTACTATCTAGTTGCTGCTATACAAGGGGAAGACACTGCACTGTTATAATTAAAATTGAAGCTATTTATTTGTTATTTTTTTATAGGAAACAGATTCGAGCTCTTCTAGGACAGTTTAGCCAGGCAGAGGCTTTGTTAATCTCCTCTGGAGTTGAGCCAGGGACTTTAGATGGAGTTCTCTTGGATGCTGGCTGTTCTTCTATGCAATTTGATACACCTGAAAGAGGCTTTTCCCTGAAGAAGGATGGACCTTTGGACATGAGGATGGATAGTGACAGGTACCTGTTAATAAAATATTTCTCCTTTAAACTTAAAAACTGTATGCTTAGCAGCCCCTGTGCATTTCATTTCCCCTTAAACTGAAGAATTATGATCATCAAACCACATCTAATTTTGCACCAATATACTGTCTTCCTTTTGCCACTAAGCTTTTTTTTTTTTTAATCTCAGTGCTTAGAACTCTGGTTATCATCTTCTCCTTCTTTGAGAGGAAAGTTCTAGTGATGAGTAATAGACTCGTAATGTTTTTGTTAACTATACTATTAAAATTTTACTTTTTTGGAGTGTATGGTATGCAGTCACAGGGACATCTTGGTTTAAGAGGCCTGTTTTGTCCCCATTATTTTGACCATTTCTGTGTCTACTTGGTCTGCAGACTCACAACCCCTTCCTGCAGTCCCTTTCCTTTTCTGCTACACCTAATGTTTGTGGAACCTTCACTTGAGCACATTCAGTTGCTCCCTCAGGGAAGAAGAAGCAACTTCCCTCTTTTCTGCAATGGCCATCTGACCGTTACTTCTCTCTAAAAGTAACGTAATATAAAATAAAGAAAATCCCATCCATGATATCTGCTAGTTGAAATCAGGTAGCAACATTGCTTTTAACACCCTAGTATAACGTTGTCTTCCATGCCCATGGATTTATTGTAAGCTTTCCTTAGCAGTATTATAAGCTTCCGTTCGTGTTGTGTAGGAGGCACATCAGGCTTATTTAATTGTCAGAATAACAATTACCAAATAAATCACCTCTATTTAAATTATTAAATTGGTGTTTAGTAGATCTGAGAGTGTGAAAATCAATGGTGGAATAATAATTTCTACTTATGTAGCAGTTTTCATCTTCAGAAAGCAAAATTTATTTCTGTAGCATCGTGCTTTTTACATGAACAACCAAAGGTCTCTGTTGTGCAAATGATGGCAGTAATTGCATAATGCATTACTGGAAGAATGAAAATTTTTGCTTTGTTTTGGTGAACCTGTAGTCTTAGGAAACGTCATTTGATCTTTCATTGCTGACATAGAGCCAATGGGAAGCCTCAGTTTCTAAGGAATTATCTTAACACATTAATGTTAAGTCTTAACGCAGCAAATTTCATGATGCTCGCTTTTTCTGGTTTTGTGTAAAAAGCTCATGTGATTCTCCTGGGATTCAGCCCTCAGATTTCAAGAATCTGAACTCCAGGCTTATATTTGCATCATGAGAACACATACATGGAAGAGGAGGATAAGAACAAAGGCTACCTGTGGCATAACAAAAGCCTTACACCACGGTTGTTGCTATGATACTACTTGCCTCTGATTTCTAAGTTTTGTTATCTTTTGTAAGATACTGCAGGAGAGTAATAAATGCCTGACAAATATTCTGCACGTTCATCTCTTTGTAGAAGAGGATTTAAGTGGGTCGTATGTTTTCTCCCAGTGGTGAACCCATATGTCATGTTCATAAAATACTTCGAACTATTTCAATAGCAAAGTGCCAGAGATTAACAAAAAATAATATATGGCTTATACTGCTTATATAGTAATAATTGCTCTTATTTGTAATATTAGGTCATTTCTATTGTCTCAAAACAGAATTTGCATATAAATTCTTATGCCTTTTAGTGAAAAGTAAAGTTAAATTATTTTCATAAACAATTGTTTTCATAGCGGGAGATGTAAAAGGAGAGGTCCTTGAAATCGGTTCTGCCTAGAAGACAGCCTATAGTGCTAGGTGATTAAAATGAACCCATAAGGGGCAAGTTTATATTCTAAAGCTGGCTGAATAAAAAGTCAGACAGCATTTCTATTTTAACCTGACACTGAAATGTATTTATTCTTGTCAACTAACCTATTAAGCATAGTTCCTGATAATAGGTGGAAGTTTCAGCTGTTCTAATTGATGTTAAGGAACAAACTCCATTTAAAGCAGCAAGAAAAAGGATTTAAAAGGTGCAAGCTATATCTGTTTTCATAGGGTTGCTTCTCTTATTTGAAAACCTCAAAGGCACTTGTATGCAGTGTGTGTGTTTGACTTTATATCCCAATGCTATGAAGCTTTACCTCTTGTCAATGAAAACTGACGTCAGTGAACTAATTGGCTCTTCTTGTGCGTAGGTACCCTGACATGCCCACTGCTGCCGATGTTGTGAATGCTTTAGATCAACAGGCGCTTGCGTCCATCCTGAGAACATACGGGGAGGAGAGGCACGCCAACAAAATCGCTTCAGCCATTGTTCAGGCACGCAGCATATACCCCATCACCAGAACTCAGCAGCTTGCAAGCATTGTTGCAGGTACCCTCATTAATTCTTCACAGTGGCTGAGGAGAAAAAATATTAATCCCCAAAGTCCCAGAGGGATCTATTTGTACTTGAAATCATGCAGGATCTAATTCTGCCTATTCTATTCTGATGTCAGCTCTCTTTTTTTTTTTTAGCTACCACCTTTTATATTGTAGTTTGAAGATTAGTTTAATAATAGATTTTACATGAAGTGATTTATCATTTTGCCAACTAAGTTAAAACACAGAATGACAGCAGCCCAGGGAATTCTTTATCCCTGCTATTGATAAGCTTTCAAATATTAGATGCGTCATATGCCTCTCTTAGGTTTAAATTTCTACATTTTAATATTTTGAGGGGAAGTATCATGGCGGTTTCCAATTATGAATGAAATCAGATCATTTCTGTCTGCTTAAAGAACCAGGAAGCAAAAGTAAAGCAATACATAGCTTGCTTCACCTTGTGAATGCCAACTAGATCAGCCTGAAGCGACTATTGGAACACTTCATCTTGCTTGCTCGTCACTGTAAACAACCTGAACAAAATGTAGTTAGGCAGGAACTGTGCTCACATCAAGAACCTTCGTGTTTGTGTTCTCAAGTGAAAATTTTCAAGGAAAAATTTAAGACACAAATCCTGTTAATTAACACTATAATATATAATGTTGGGGTTTATTTTAACCAAGAAATGAAAATTACTGGATCATGTCAGAAGTCTAAACTGATGGCTCCTCATTGTCATCAACATCACAAACTACTAATTTAGTTTTTTGTCACATGTATCTCGTGCTTTTTGATAAACTGTTGATTAAAACAGCATACCTTTATTGAGATGGAATCATAATGCTATGCTAAAGATGTAACGTGTTATGGCTGTAAACAAGCAACTCAGTAACTTCTGAAATAATTTTGTGCACTAGCTTGAACTCAGGAGATAAAAATACTAGCGCATAAAAGTCAGTGACTGAAGAACTCTTCATGTTGAATGTGTTGCATGTGAGTCATCACTTAATGGTCACTTTATGTGACAATGAGAAGGATTTTTTTGCTCTCGCTTTAAACTCTCTGCTATATTTGAAGAGCAGCTTGATCCGTGAATCGGGTATGGATCAGATAGTATACATGCCAAAGACAATGAATGCAGCACATATCTGCCAAAACAGTAAATATGTATATATTGTGTGGGTTTTTTTTGAAGTATGTAAGTAGTTACAGCACTTTTAGGAGTGTTACCCTGATCCCTGTTTGCATAGAGCTTCTTCCAATTTTAATTTGATTTCTCCAGTAAAGGAGCACAATGGTGGCTCCTACTAGTTTTTGAACTGATTATACCTTAAGAAAATTTCTGGTAACTACAATATGGTTTGTTTGATTTGTCATCATCAGTATATATTCTTGTACAAAATTATATCTGTGAAGTTACTGCTGAAGTAAGCCAGAGCTAAATTGCCAGATACCACATCTTACAGGATCCTCCTGGTGGCACAGCATGGAAAAACCCTGACTAATTCAGGACTTTACTGGAATAAAATCTATGACCTATTAGTTAAATGTCAAGTCCTTTAAAAAATAAAATATTAATTAGAATAATAAAATCTTGCATTTTAGATTTTGCAGACTCTCTACAAGCCTGGTTATCTCTCCAGAACAGGATCATTTTTTTTTGTCTTGTGTAGGAGCCAGAAAACCAGCACAAAGTCTAGCCAGTGAGGTGGACATTTAGGTCTCTGCTGGTATCAGTATCTGAGAATTCATGTATGGTTTCACATGGTAGAGATTACTATGGCTTCAGATTTTCTAGAACTCCAAAGTTTTGTGTTAAGGTCCAGCTGATGACCGTATCCCAGTGAATCTAGATTTGGACTAGAATTTCATTTCAATTTGTAGAATGCTAGACTTCTGGTCTTCCCTACCACCCTCAAAAGGTTAGCGTGTGTATTGCTGTTGCTAATTGCTTGGGAGATAATGGGGAGGGCTGTAATTTCTAAAGGCTGTATTAGCAAGTTATCATGTTAAGGTATGGACAGAAAAAAATATAGAAATAAATTTGTATGTCNAAAAAACCAAACCCAAAAAACCAAAACCAAAGCCAACAAAAAAATAAACCATCTGCCCAACAGTCACAGAACAATCGGACATTTCTAAAGGTTGTATTAGCAAGTTATCATGTTAAGGTATGGACAGAAAAAACATAGAAATAAATTTGTATGTCAAGATTGCCTACATCGCGGGGCTAACTCGGGTATCCAAGTGATTTCTTGCTCCTCTTTGTTCCGATTCAAGAAAATAATCCCTTCTCCTTCATGACATAGAGCCTGAAAGTTCTCTCTCTACATACCGTGCCAATGAATAAGGTCCTACAGAAAACACTAAAAAAAGGTTGTTTGTTTTTGTTTTTCTAAACATTGTCCAAAAGGCTTCTGTTCCATTTAAATAAGGAGATCTCTGTGAGCCATGGAGTTGGAAGTTTACATGAGAAAAAGGAGTTTTCTCTTCAGTCATGTGAACATCATCTCTTCCTGCAGCACAATCAAACTCCACTCACTGCCGGTAATTTTCACACAGCTATCTGCAGTGATGAACTCTCTGTAAATACTAAAGATTGGTAGTTCTCAACTGAAGGTCTGTGCATAGTTGTGTGGAAGTCAATTAAGAAGCACTTCCTGATGGCTTTTGCTGCAGCTCATTGACTTGTTTGGAAACAATAGGTTTAACTGGATATGCAGGAAAACTGGTTGAAAATAGTGTGATTTTTAGAATGTAATTTTTCTGTACAACTGATGATCAATTTTCATTTATTTTCACTGGGTAATATATCTTATCTATTAGGTTTTTTCAAAATTTAATTTTTCTCAGTGTTATTTAGATACATAATCTATTAACAGATCACTTTGAGATCATGTAATCATTTGAACTTAACTTAAAAGGAATTGACGATGAGATATTAAATTTGAAAAGTTTAAAAAGAACTGTGATGGGTAGAGCCAGTCTCCTTCAGATCGGCCCACATTTATAGACTTTAATTATCAGTTTGGAATTTGTAATATTGCCTCAATTTCAGATGGGTGAGAATTAACACTGTACTGAGGGATCCTAGACAAAAGGACATTAGTTGCGTCACAGAAACTTATTAAATGCAATGCTAATTCAACAGACGGATTCCTGCAAACAGGTGCACAATCTGAATTAATTTTTAAACTCTCCCACTCTCATATGCTCTGGGGACCTTAATAGTTCATATTGACAGGCACAGCACGTTGCTAATTTCATTCATAAACTTTAAAATTTCAATACTTTTCAACATGTGAATCTATTAGATTTTTGAAAGTGTAAGTAGCATCAGGGCATCCCAAAACTAAAAATGGTAATTTCTCTCACTGGGATTTCAAACCAGTCATCTAGCCAGAAGCATGGTGTTTTTATGAATGAAATTCATTTTACAAGCTTCCCATACAGATTTTTTTTTTTAAATGTATTTTTGTACATTGTACAGCCTGTTACCAGGAAGGATTTTTCTTTTAATGTCATGGTAATTGGAAGGGGCTGGGTGAGAGATTTTGTGCCTTAGCAGAAAGCACAAATAGGTTGTTAGTTAACTATACCAGAGGACTAAGAGTGGGGTAAGTAAATTTTTCACCCCTGGAACATAGATCAAAATCTACTGCCTTTGCTAAAAAGATGAAGGCCAGTGGGATAGAAATCACTACCACAGATCACATTTATTAGTTAATATCAGTCTCTGGGGACAGACCAGTAAGTCTTTGGATTTAGAAATGGTTTGATTTTGGTTGCATAAAGCTGCAAAGTGGCTGCATTTCTTTCCCGGTTTCCCAAATATTAGTATTCTGTACCGTTATATGTGACCTGCAGTGCTCTTTGTGCGTGTTCAACTGAGGCATGTACGGTTGTATTATACTTACAGAATATATCTGGGTTTTAATTTATTTTTCTTCAGTGTGTGATCGAATAGTTCACAGTAATAAATTAATGTCACAGTTAAAAATCAGAGAAGATTATTGTAGGAAGACATTGCACTCAACAACCATGGCAGGACAAATGGAAAAACCTTCCAGAGACCTGTTAGTGTCCCAGTCATGCTGGTAGCCTTGAGTACCTCATTTCTTTTGTTTATCTATTCAGTATTGCAATTGCAGAGTAGCAGTGTTCATGATCAGACTACTAAAGATCTGACCAGATATCAGCATGTTATGTCTTTAGATTTTTACAAAAGCAGTTTTGAAGTAGATCTTCCTTGATTTTTCAGATAACAAAAAAAATATTTTGGTGACAGAGGAGATAAAACTTCTAATATGTTACTAAAATTCCATTGAAATTTACTGACATTCCAATCGGGTGTTGAAATTTAAATGAACAATCTCATGGTAGTCTTCTGTTTTTGTGGTTAGGTCCCATTCAAGAAACATCATCAGTTTTGTATCTCAATTGCATGCTGTACTCTTGTGGGTTGGCTTCATTTTTCTCTGTGATACTTTTGGAAGCTGAAATAGTGTTGGAATATCAGAAATGGATCATCCTGAGAAAACCAGCAGTATTTTTAGAAAACACTTATTACTGCTAAAATATGATAGTTAAAAATTCTGTTTCTGCTTTAAGAGGAGAATGCCAGCTCTGGGTAGTAAAAGCCCAAAATTGAAAGTATAATTCAGGAACTGTTAACGTTAAAGTCAGAGGGGGTAGGGGATGTAGTTGGGAAAACTGAATATGCAGGCATGCATCTTAGATATATCCCATACATGAAAACAACTTTGTTGTTAATTGAATTTTTAAATCCCATTATTGTCCTCTCACTTTGCTGAACACTGATGGTTGCTTATGTGTGTGTCACTTAACATTTCTGACATAAGTAAAATCTTACCTTTAAAACTCTCAAGAACTCCACTAATAAATTATGTTGTGCCGATGTACTGGATTATGATATCTCTGTTAAATGCTTTCAGTCACATACGTAAATGTGAATTTAGTCAACTTGTTTCAGAGGTGCCATATTCCCTTCTTTTACTCCACTATATAGAATATCAATTACTTGATTATGAACTGCATTTACTTCAAACCCGTTGCTTTATTATGTTGTAGTTTAGCAGTGGCATGAAATTAAGGCATTTTAACATGTATATACCAGCTGTATTGCCTTATCTCTAATGGTTTCCTCTTGTTTGGAAAAATAATTCTTTCCAGTTATGCACTAGCATTATTCATTCAATTTATCTTTGCCAGACTCCTGCACTCACATAACAGATTAGAAGTTAACTCAGGTTTCAAAGATCTTGTAAGACTCTTGTGCTTTAGTCCCTTTGATCCATCAAATCTGGCTTCTCTAGCTTTTTGCTAGAGATAATGAAGATTCAAGCCTAAAATGCATTAAATAATATCTTAATGTTTCTATCAAAATTTCAGTCTCTACAGAGACTTGTATAACTCCTAAGTATTTTGGAGAAAGGGAGTTTTGTGCATCTAATAAAAATTATTTAATCTGGTGACTTTTGTCCAACAAACTCATACCCTGCCACATTCTGCTGTATAGGCATGTGAAAAGCAACAGTACCAGCCGTGTTTTCTAAATTTCTCAAAGTATTTTGGTGAACATTTAAAGAAACACAGGTCTAGTGGGCAACAATTTTTATCCTCAAACAAGGATGTCTCTTAAAGTTTAAGTAATTAATTGAAAGATACTTAGCAACAAGTAGACAATGTCTTCATCTTATGTCTGCCTGTGAAGAAATGTATGGTTAGCTAGACTGCAACAGTTACAGTTGTGTCCATTGTATTTTTTTTTTTGCCTTAAAAGCATAAAATAAACCACTGCAAATACTGAACTGACATTGGCTACACTGAGCTGTAAAGTGAGACTTATCTAGCCCATCTTAGTTTTCTCCCTGTCTGGGTTTTAGCCATCATTTTGTATTTTAACTTTGTGAAATATTTAGGGAAGGAATTTCTATGAAAGTTTCTAGGGGAAAAAACCAACACTCAGCTGCAAGCCAGCTCAGCTTAATAGGGTTTATTTTCAGAAATGTGAATTCAAAGCAGAAAATAAACATATATAAGAAGGAAGCTCACCACTCAGGGTTCAGTTGTCAGCATGCTTTCCTTTAAAGTCGTCGTGTATGAGTGGATTAGTGTCAGGACAGCAATGTAGAAATACTAAGATACTAACACATACCTTTTAAAATTTGCCAGGTGCTTTTCCAGTATCAGCGATATATGGACGCAAAGACTTGCTTCAGAGACCTGCGCATGTTGCTACCAAAACTTTTCAAGGCCTGCGAATCTTTGTAAATGATGAGCTCCATGAACTCTTTATAGGGCTGAAGACAGCTGAGAAGTTTCTAAAACCTGGAGGTCGTCTTGTAGCCCTCTCCTTTCATTCACTAGAAGATCGTATTATCAAACGTTTTCTTCATGGAATAGACATGACAGAAAAGCACAATCTTAGCTCGAGGCAGAAGATAAGACAGGCTCTGAAAAATTGCTCCAAAGAAGAAGATACAGAAGAATTTCCCCATGCAAAATCCAACCCTAGGTGGACTTTTATACAGAAAAAAATTCTCACACCCCAGGCCAAGGATATTCAAACAAACCCAAGAGGAAGGTCAGCCAAGCTAAGAGCTGCTATTAAACTCTAAAACAAAATATATGATTGTATAATTTCCTTAAATTTTGTTTTCCAGAAGGCTAACTGGACAGATAGTATCAAACCAAAAAATAAAATGAAGGCTATTAGAAAACATTTTTCTTACCCTCTTTTAAATGAGGATGTAGTGTAGAGCATCAAAAGGTAAAATAAATGTAGATAAGTGGGTATCACAAATTGTACAAAAAAGGCATCTTTTTAAAAAGAGCATCAAAACCAAAGTTTATAAAATTATAGGTTTGGTGTATTTACAATGATTACTTTAGATTAAATTAAAAACCATGATTTTAACAGTCTAAATTGAGTAGCTGATTAAGACAGACACATTTTTATGGGGGTGGATTTCACACACCTAAGTCAGATGGCTGGTTAGTTTAAACTAACCTAAGAATTCATGACGTATAAGTCTCTGTTTCTGAATTGTTGTGTGAATGCCTGGGGGACAAGTGCTAGTTCTTAAATAAATTGATATCAGTATTTAATGTTCTATCCAGGAATTTGTAAATAGGCTTTTACCATTTTTTAAAATAAATATTTACTTCTGAGTGATCACTTGGTTGTGTAATGTTTATAGATTTTAAATAATAAATGTATCTTGGGGAAAAAAGTACATAGAAGACCACTGTCTGTGCTTGGACACCAGAAGCCAGAAGTCAGATTTGTACTTGATCATTTGAATTTCCTCCTGTGACCGTAATTTCTGTGCATAGACCCAATACAGGGGTATTGTGAGTCTTCTTTATTCTCCTCTCTTCTGTATTCTCCTTTGCTGCTGATCATTTGTTAAGAGGTGCTCCTTAGGTAAGTATTTAGTTGTTTCATAAAAGGCCCACTGTAACACCGTTTTCCTATTTAGACACTACACTGGGTAGCAGAATATCTAACAATTTATTTTGTAGTAAGTTAATATGAATTGGATTTAGCTTTGGGTTTATATTTTATCTTAAAAAGCCATTGTTTTGCTGTCTTTGTGTATTAAAAAATTATCAGAAAATAGGATAAATTTAAACTTATTTGTCATCTCTTCAGGAAAAAAGTCCTTCTTTGGATAATAAAATCAGTATCAGGATTTCATTTGTGATGAACCTGAAACTTGGTTGATAGAATTAAAAAGCGCAATTTCTGACTCTGAGATAATTGATTACTGCACTGGCTTCTGAAAGGAAACTGGATCATTCTACATTGGATTTTCATCAAACATCCTCTTTGTGTTGATGTAAATTATTACTTCATGGGAGTTTTTTGGGTCATATCAACACAAGTTGAAATTTAGATTCACTGTGATATACCATATATTGAAATACCGGAATATTGTTTAATTTCTTGGTAGAGCTAAGTCATGTCATGTATTCTTAGGTATACACATGATGATACCTATCACTAATCTGAAATAACAGTTGAATGATGATGGGCATTTCATATTTTTCTGAAATTTCAATATTTTTCCACTAGTTTTGTTATACATGCTATTAAAAATTAAATAAAACATTCCGCTTCAAATAGTATTACTTACTGTTGACGTCTTAGTGACAACAGACTGTACCTTAAATAGACATTTTTTCATCCAAACATTAAATATAAATACCTAATGTTATTTTTAGCTAAGATACCATATTGAAGTGTACTCCCAAGTGTAGGTTGAAAAAGTTGTGCCTCCAATAGAGTCTTAGAAGTGTTGTAGTGCCATGCTGTGCGTTGTACGGGAACACACTTCAGGAAAAGACCATCCAATTATAGCAGAAGTTCAGTATCTGTATCCCAGAAATTATATTAAAGTATTAACATTCCTTATGCTTAAAATGATGTTTAAACTCCATGCTTCTCACATCTAATTTCAAAGGCACAGTTTCCTGTGACGGTTGAGCTACTGTGTATCGGTTCTTGTAAATACACTCCCCCAGGGAAAGTACGAGAGTGTTCTTTACCTTTAGCCGTGGCAGTGCATCAGTCATTGAGCTCTTCTCTGCAGAGGATCTGTTTCTTTCCTCTCAGGGTCGTCTCACTTTCAGCTTTGAACTTGGAGTATGGAAAGTCCTGGAATGTTAACCTCTGCTTTCCTGAAAACAGAATTTTCTGGGTTTTCACGTGTTGTGGTTTTAAGGCCACCCAGCAACTAAGCACCACCCAGCCTCTCACTCTGTCCTCCCCTCTAGTAGGATGAGGAGGAGAATCAGGACAACAAAAGGTAAAAAACCTCTTGGGCTGAGGCAAGGACGGGGAGGGTTCACTCACAACTTATGGGCAAGAAACTTGCCTTGGGAAAACACAAACCCAATCAAACCCAGAAGAGGATAATGAGAAAGAGAAACATCTTGGAAAGGCACCTCTCCCCCACCCCTTCCTTCTTCCTGGGCCCAAAGGCTTTGTTCCTGGTTTTTCTGCCTTTTATAGTCCCATCTGCTGAGATTGCTACTTGACTTGAAAAAATCCTGGTCTGAAACGTCAGCTTTTGTACAGATGTGCTGAGGTATTTGATCGATGGGAGTTGGAAGGAGAGGATTCCTGATGAGTACAAGCGGAGAAAATACGGACTCCAGTAAACACTGTCAGCCAGTGGCTCTCTTTCAGTAGCAAGTATTGTATCAGACTTTTTGCATGCTGCTTTCTAGAGTAGCATTTCTGTGATTAATAATGAGTCATATAATTGCTCTAATATTACTGTTTGTATTGGAGAAGAGATTATATTAATTGAAGAGTTTATGCTCCGAAATAGTGTAGCAGCACAGTGAGGGAGGAAGCAGGAGGAGCTGTGCCCTGAGGCAAGGTGACAGGCAAGGGTGGGGTGAGCTCGATAAGTGGTCTTAGATGCAGATTGTTGGTGATTTTATTAGATTAATTTAAATTTTAAAATAACTTAGATATCAGTCTTGACTTATTGTTTGGAGTATCACTGTAGAAAAGTACTCATGAAAAATGAGAGGAATTTGAATAAATAGAGAAGTAATGAACTCGAAAGCCAATTTGTTGTTGCCCATCTTACTTAACATCTTTCCCTCCAGCACAAGTAATAAAGGGTTCAGACCTGCTTTTCTTGTGCCCCAAAATCTCTCCAGGAAGGGCCCTTCAGTAAGAATAGGACCATTTACACCAGGATTACAAACGCTGGTCAGTGGAGGATGGGAGTTGGTCTTTGTATCCGTACATTTATTTTTTTCATATAGCAGTTGCTTAAATCTAATCTGTAACTTAGAATAATATACAATCATATTTATTAAGTCTTTCAAAAGTATAATCAAATGCGGAAACCTTTTTACACCTGAGGTATACTGGAATTAGAGCAGGATTTTGTGGATTAATTAAGACTGCAGTGCTACAGTGAATCTTGCAGATAATTTAAATGGATGTAGAGCGGCTTCTTCCCTTCTCCTTCTCTCAACCCCTGTAGAAAATAGAAGAGAAAAATGTTTAATTAAAAAGTAAGAAATAAGCAGTAAAGTTGAACACCTTAGAAAAAAATCTAATTTGTGATGTTGGCATCCAGTTGCAGAATTCTGTTACTTTTTACCGTTCTTTGCCTAGTTTACCTGCTTAGGGATAAGCAGTAGCAGTGAGGCAGTGCAATCTCTGTACACGGATGCAGAGCATGGTTTCTAGTGCGTAATCAAAGGTAACGGTGGGAAGGTATATATACTTCTAAATCCAGCTCTGTCTATTTTTCCTCTGTCTCCTTTGCAGTGAGAATTGTGTTTACCTTTCTGAATCCTCTGTAAGCTCATCGCAGGATGAATGAGGGAAGGGCTTTTCTTTTTCAGCAGACTGTAATACCTGTCCATCCAGCTGTATTAAAATTAATGCTATTTAATACTTTTTTGAGGCATATTTTGCTGATGACGTACCATGTTTTTCAAAATTGCTATTACATCACTGAGACATGTATGTGCTCATGGGAAATCTAAGCTAAAAAAAACAAGAGCATGTGGTCAGTTGCCTGAATGTCTTACCGTACTGACATATCTGTGTTTATTTAAAAAATAACTTCCTTATTGTACCTTGATGTTTAAACAAATTATATTTTTTTTTCTGATGCTTTTAAAGCCCCATTTTATTGGTTGCAATAGCCAAAAACAAGCTGGAAGGTTTTTTTTAATTTATTTTTATGTTTGCAAATGTGAACTTAACACCTTGTTTATAGCTGTCTCCTTAAAGAGTAAAACTTGGAGATACAGCTCCCTCTATCTGTCCTGGGAATACTTATGCTTTGTTCTGTTTGGAGTGCACCTGCAAATGATTACAGTAACAGCATGTTTATTGTCAACATGAAGATACAAGATAAAAACATGTGGGTAACGTCTTTTACAGGTCAGTAGTTGTTTTAATTTATGCTAACTGGAATTTTAACAGAACAAAGGGTGAGTCGTTTTCTTATCTGAAAATACTTCAATCAAGATACTTAATTCAAAAGACAGAAAAACAAATTTACACAGTAAGTTTCTCAGACATAGAATTTATTATAAGAATAAAATATATATATATAAAACTTCTAGCTGTTCTTTAGTACCCATACAATTTTTACAGGCATAGCAGTAGTAAATGGGCTTCATGGTTTTGTTGTCACTCATTTAAAAAAAAAATAATCAGTACTGGTGGAAAAATCTGCGTAAACCATAGAACATGAAGGGCTGTAACAGATACTGGAATGAAATAAATAATGCTCTGTAAATCGCATCTTAGAATTCATACATGCTAGAGTACCCAAGTCAAAACTGAGCTTTCAGTGTGCTCCCTGGCTGTTTGGTCACATGCCACCTTAGTTTGGGTCTGAGTATGTGATTCTGACAAAGAAAATGTAATCTGCTTTTCAGGTTTAGGTTGTCTGTGGTCTGTATTTGCACTGAATATATACTGGAGCTCAGAATAAGTCTTTACTAGGTTATGATGTTATGAGCATTTTATGTTAGCTGTAATTACACTAATAACATTAACATAGCAGCATAACATTGACAAGGTTATATCACACCTTAGTAACTACAAAACAAAATCTTGAACCATTGTCATATAACTTGTGCAGTAAAGTGTGTGACAGCTTAGTAGTAACTTAGTCGTCAAGAATTGAGGTTGGAAAAATCTTTATTTCAAATTTTAAGCTAATTTCTACACACCTTTCCTGTGAATTGTGTGTTTTTCTTTTTCTAATCAGAAGTAATTTCATGCTTACGAACATCTCTCATAGGCTTTGCAAAGAACTGAAATAAGAAGTATTGACAGTCCTGGCTGATAAGCATCTGAAAACGAAGATATCATCAAAATTTATATGATCAAGAGTAATGACACATGCATGCCTGTTAATACACGCACAATCTGAGAGTCTCATCTTGCAACCCTTACTTATGGGTACAGCTTTGTTATGCTTTATTTCTGAAATGACCTGTTTCTCAGTTGTGATAGAAATGGGAGTTGAAGTCTTGGCAGGTGATGAGAGCTGACCAAGAGGAGAGGTGGGTCCAGTAGGCTGGTAGGTGGGTCTCTGTGGAGGCAGAAATGAGCTGATCCTCTCCAAACAGGGTCCGCTGCGGACGGGGCAGTCCAGGCTCCCTGCCTGGGCTCGTGCCATGGTAACTGAATACAGTAACGCTGAATTAACAGAGATCTTGTTCTATAGGCAGGTCCAGTGGCGTATATTCTGCTACATTTTACTTATCAGTGCTGTCTAGGTTTCAGATGCCTAAAGTTAGGAAAATAATAATTTTAAAGAAATCCTTGGAATTGAAGCTGATCCATCATTTTTTGCTGTCTCTATGACGGAAGGCAGGAAGGTGACAAAAGTTATTTGAGAGGAAAGGATATTTAGTCTCTACTGTTGCTGGTGCTATTAAAGGTAACAAAAAGCTTTCATTGGTTTAAAAACTGTGGAATGAAGACCTAAACTGCACACATACTGCAGCTATCACTGTTGATCGGTCTGTTGAGAACTAGCAGGTGATGCGAAATTATAAAACAGTACATTACAGGAGCTTGGCAAATACCCTGCTGTATAGTTGTATTGTACTTATTAGTATTCTAGAATTAAAGTAATTAAGGGATGATCAGGGTGTGTCACACTAGCCTTTACACCGGGACTCTGCCAATTTTTCTTGTGTACACCTAATAAACACAGCAGCGCTGGGCTGCACCCTGCACACCTGGGCAGGAGCACTGCTGGGGCTAATGGGGTGGTGACTGATGCCCAGATTAAAATCTGAGCCTCCCCTTAAAATGTTACAATATCTTACTTTTTAGAGCACTGACTTATTAGCTAATGCTTTATTAATAGAGCTGTAGTTATTTGGAAAACAACATATTGCAAGCTGAGCATAGTGGGTATTTTCTGGTTGCCACTTGAATTTGATAACTTTTTTTTTTTCTCAAGGCAAGCTAGCTATTGTTCTTTTAAAATTAGGTGAAACTTTGCCGGAACCAGCAGCAGTCAACATTTTTCTTTGAGGCAAAAAATAATGAATGGATTTAATTGCAGTGACCATTAAATCCAGTTATATCCCAATGGGAACACAGTCCTCCAGAAATACCATTTCCTCAGTAGTTCAGCAGCCTCTTGTGCAGTTTAGACACTTCCATAGTTATAGTTGGCAAATATTTCACTCAGCCTATCCAAGCTCTAGCTTAGTTTTCAGGCTTCTTATTAATTTGAGCAGGCTTTTTGTAAAAAAAAAAAAATAAAGTGTGATGTACTTGGTTTTCCTGAGAAAAAGCCATTGATTCCTTTCTTCAAATGTAATTTTATGCTTAGAAAACAGTGCGCTTTTTTGCCTTTTTTTAAAAGTTTTTAACTTTGATGAGGAAATACAGATCTAATAACTTCTGCCATTATTTCTCCTTTGAAGTAATTAATTGTTTGTGTTAGGAGTACAGAATGGGCGCTGGCTACTGAAGCAAGAGCCATGGACTGTCCTGTTCCCTCTTACACAGCGTGTCCCATGAACTGGCCTCACTCTCATCCCTCTTTACAGCCTGCAGAATGAGGGCACTCCCCAGCATGCCTTCCCCTTTAGTTCCTCTTAGTTTAATAATGAGACTACATAATAATTATGCAGAGCAACCACATCTATCACACTCTCCATTTCTTGAATGTACTGACTTGATTCCATAGCAGCTTGGATTTTTATCTGTAATATTCTACTTAATAGCACCTCAGTTGACTTGCAAGCATGTTACACTGTCGTTCAATGCCAACTCATGTTATATTTTTGACTGTTGCAATGTCTGCAATTATCTTTTTATAGCACTTTTTTTTACACTATCCTTTCTAGAATTGTTTGAAGCAGTATGTGATGAGCAGCAGTAGAGCACACCAATAAAGCAATAATATAATTCAGAAAAAGGTGGACAAATATACAGTTTTGGCAAATAGTATAGTTTGGGGGGGTTTTTTGATCCAACAAGGTTAAAGACTCTTAGAAACCTGTATTCTTTCATGGGAGATGGCAACATAGCCACTATCCAGCAGCATGGCGATAACTATTTGTCATTTCTTAGTTTAATCTACTGGAGGATTCATCATTGGTGGCAGATGTCTGTGAACACACAAATCCGTGGATCTAGGGCTCATTTTCTGCAGAAACGTAGATGGCAAGGCTGTTTATTTCTCCTCCATGCTGAATGTAAAATACGGCACCATCTACAGAGAGAAGAAATGAAAGTTAAGGGGGGTTTTGGTGCATTATTAAATAGTAGAGGTTAATAGGCTGGGAATGTATGCTTTCCTTATTACCCTTGCTTCTTTTCTTTCCTATCATCTACACTCATCAATAAATAAATAAGTTAATTAAAAAGCTGTTTCTAAGGGACAAAGTACAGTTCTTTAAGATCTATCAAAATCTCAGTAAAAGATTTAGCCTCTGGCTTCAAAAAATACATAGGGTTATGGGTGGGTGAAAGCCCTCAGCTTTGATGGATTTTATCGTTATAATGAGCTGCACAAGTTGCAATAATAAACGAATGGTGTGGCTCCCCACCAGAAGCTGTTCAGCCACTGGGCCATGACAAGTCCCACTGTGCAGAAAAGGTAAGATGAAAATCCTGTCTACAAAAATGTCCAAAATTTCATATAGATATATATATGTATATATATTTAGTCATAATCTGAATATTTTGGAAATGTTCTGAATCATCAGGATGTATATGAAAAATTATTCAGAATCTAATTAAATGCACATAGGAAATTCTTTCTGATGTTCAGCCAGCAGTTTATGAAGTGTGTGTGTCCCCATGCAGAAATGAGCATATTATTTAATATCTTAATAAATTATTTAATGTATTTTACCATGTACAGTTTTATTTTTGACCTCTCTTTTCCACGTGGCAGGCTGCCTGTGACTGTCCTGCTCACCCAGGCATCCCCTCCTTCTCATCTGTCACCGCCGCAGTGCCGTTAGCTGCTGGGGCAGCCGCTCTCCTGAGCTTTCTGCACCAGTTCAAGTTTCTGTGCAAACAGGTGTACTGGTGCTTAAGTGCTCCTTTCATGAGCTTGGTGTGGATTGTCTTCGGTGTGCGGAGAGTAAGTGGTCAGAGACTGAATAATGCAGCAGGGGAGTTGTGCTTTGAGCTCAGAAGTTCCTGGCGCTTGCAGCTCTCCAGAGCCCATCACAGCAGAGGCTCTGCAGGGCGAGCCCGACTGCACGGGCGATGGGGAGCACCGGCCTCTGGCTGTGTCCTTGTCTGAAAGAGAGGTGGAGGGACTCGCTCGATGAAGGGATGGCTTTGTGTTCCTTGAGAGCAAACCAGCATTCTGCTAGAAAGAACTAATTCTGCTGTTTTGCTTGCAAAACATGAGTCAAACTCTGGTGGCTATTTTGTTCATGGTTTGAGTTATCTGTAGGGGGGGAAACAAAATTTTCTCATGGTCAACATAGGTCTTCGAAGGGGATGCAAGATAAAGTCCTCATTTTTCTGTCTCTCTGCACAAATTAGTAAGTGTAGTTAATTACTAATATCTCTAGGTGTGTTTTTGTTGTATTCAGTGCTGTGTACAGCCAGAGGGGTAGATAGGTGGGTGCTCGTATCCAAACACAGCCCAACGCTGTGGGCGGCTGGAGTTAACTCTGCTGTCTGTGTGCAGCTGGCTGCAGTGATTCTCACAAACCACAAAAATGGATTTTGGGAACAATAAATTAGAAAAGGACAGAATGCTTATTTCTTAGCAAGCTTCACACACCTAAGAATTAAAAATGCTCGTAATCTTACACTTACTTGAAATATGTTCAGATTAAATGTTTCCATTGGACATTCAGTCATTCAGGATGTTTAAGCCCATGCAATAAATTAAAAATAACTAATGAGAACAGTGGTGAAGAAGTCATCACTATTCTTTCCACAAGAGTTGACACATATTAATTAATGGAAGAGTTTAATTTTGCTTGCTTAGGTTCTTTAAAAAAAAAAAAAAAAGAAGCAGTAGCAGCCATAGAAGACAAAGAAGGGGAGATTTGTTCCTATTATTTTTCTTTTTAATGTGAATATGAGCCCTACAGCTTTGTGATTTGGTTTCATAATTTCCTTCCATTTAACCTAAGTGGCTGTTTAGGAAAGATTCCTTTAAGACTAGTTCATGAGTGGGTTTAATGTGTTCTTGCAGAAATACGCTATTGTTTTCTTTTATAATCTTGGCAGAGAGCAAAACACAACGTTTCATTAATTATATCTTATTTTCTTATTTTAGCTTTTACAAGACTTAAAAATAACAGTGTTATCACCTGTTTCAGCAGTCTGCTTTATGTAAAGTTCCAGGTATCCTTATTTAAATGAATTAAGTCTTTATTTAAAAATAGAGTTGTGGTTCCCCTGCTTGTATAAACATATCCTTGTCTTCCCATTGATAGCAATCCAACTGCTGTAGATATTTCCAGTACGCTTTAATGAGGCTTTTCCTCTTAGCTAAAGGGAAGTGCAGCTCTGAAATTGAGGAAAAAAACCTGTAGAAAGGCAAGCCATTGCTGCAAGTGGTACAGTTTATTCCATGGAGCTGGAGCTAGCAGAGAATTCATGGAATTCGCCGTGCTATCCGGTTCAATGGTTCCTTGACGTTACAAAAGACCTAAACGGGGAATATAGGATTGTAGAGTATCATGTAATTGTTAGTAAATTGTATATTGATGAATACGAAAGGAAGTGTAGTGGTGCCCAGAGTGGTCAGAGGATAGGACAGGGACCAGGCAGGGCTCCAGGTTCTGTCCCAGCTCAGTGCCTGCCTCCCTGGCTGGCCGATGGCAGGTCAATGAGACCGGGATGTTCTGGTGTGAATGCCACAAGTCAGATGCTTAAATCCATGTTTCCTAAGTTGGTTGGCTTTGTGGATACGCTACACGCAAAGCTTCAGCCAATCTGAAATAGCAAATACAGTATTTCTAAACTCCCTCACTGTCTGGTGTTAGTTAGGGGGGGTAGAAGACTTCTGCTTTGCTTCGTCTTAATTAAATGGCAGTCATAGTTTATAGTCATTTCTGACCAGGAAAAAGTCGATCATAAATATGCATAGACTTACATATTTATGCAGCTATTTATAAATATGTAAATACTTCGCATCATCTGAATGGCATGTGTGTAGAGAACTGACTGACAACAAAACTTTTATTCGTATAATTACAGTATAACTACAGCTGCGAAACTGTCATTGCACCAGCATCGTCTCGGAATGGGATCACGGTTCTAACCTGCTCTTTATTGGCATGCTACTTTGTCTATAAAATAAAACATTTGCCACATTTCTAATAAAAATCAGGTTTATGTGAGTATTAAATACCTTCTGTTGAGTGAAGTATCAATTAAGCAATGAATTGGGAACTCATGTAATTTGTCTGAAATGGCGCTAATTACCCCTGTAAGGTCTTTATTGATGCTGAAGTCTTTAGATGTAGACTGAAGGGATAAACACCTCATGTTACACAGATCAGCTTTCACCTGGTAGTATCTTTCAGTTGCTGCTTACCAAGAGCTAGAGTATTTCTTCTCAAATTCTGCCTTTCCCCTATGTAAATGCTATCCCTCTCTTCTCTTCATGTTACTGGAATAGCGTACAGCTTGTTGGAAACGGCCTTTCTCCTAGTGACAATGTTACACCTCATCAGAATGATGACCATTGGAAAATGCAAAACATTCTCCGTCAAAATGTTCAAATAAATAGAGTAACTTGTGTATCTGAAAACCAGCTTTTCTTTTTTTTTTTGGTTTTAAACAGAAGCCAAGAAAATCAGGCGTTTCTTTCTTTACCCCAAAATGAAGATACAGGAAAAAGTGAATGAGGTTTGCACTATTTTTTCATAGCAGTTTTATTTTTTCTTTAAAATTTGGAGCAGCTCTGTTGGAATTTAGATCAAATACCCACTTCACAGAGGTATTAATGACAATATAAAGAACACTACAATGTTAACTGACTCCTGAAGGCTATGAATTTGTTTGCATCAAAGATCTGACACTGTAGGGTTCTGGATGAGTTCTACACTTACTCATTTACCTCAGCACAAAGTTTATATAGCTGCACCATTTTAACCAAATTATTTGTATGCATGGGTATCTTGATACACACCTGCATACATATACACATATAGAAATCATGCTTCACTAATTAGCAGGATCATCCCTAGAGTGTTTGAGAAGACAAGGCCTGTCACTTCAAGAGGAAGAAAGCAGACTAATGAAGGGAAGTTCATGTTCAGGTAAGTTCAGCAGCTGGTGAACAGATCACATGTTTCCCACGTATGTCATCGAGATGATAGCGTGAATACAGTGCAGCCTTATCCCTACCATTTGTCACACTTTTTCCAGTTACATTTTCTTGTTCTGTATCTCGCCAAAATCCCATCTTTGTGTCCTGCTGCCTTGCGCTAACTAAATGATACAAAATTCTCATTTGAAAGCATAACCCAAAAGAGGGTCAAAAAACCACACCTGAGAAGCTAATACAAAGGTGAAGTATGTTGGTGTAAGAGCTGCTTCCGTCGGTTCCGTTGCCAGAAACGAGGTTGTAGACTCTCAAATGTGAACAGCGATGATGGGCAGCACTTGCTAATCCGTTTATTGCAATACTGTCTCGTGTCTGTACACACCGGACAGCTGAATGGCTCACGAGTGACCATTGGAAAGAACTGTGACATTTGGACAGAAATACTTGGAACATGGTAAGAGCAAGAGGGAGGAGAATTTGGGGTGGTTCGAAGGGGAAAAAATGGAATAAAAAGGTTTTTAGATAAGGGTGGATTTAATGGAAAACTTCATGTTAACACACAGATTTTTCCAAAGATGTGGAGGTGGTTTTGCCAATCAGATTTGATGAAGAAATGACAACTATGCCGTAAGGAATTATTCTGTACTGGCAGGGGAATGAACTGAAAGAAGCCCTTTTCTCATTTTAGGCCACTAGATTGTGCGGGTGCTACTTGATTGAGCTCTGGTACTTATGTTTGATATATGTGTAGTCTGAGATGGATGATATTTGTCGTGTCACCTTCTTTTTTCCTGTTCTGTTCAGTTTTCCTCTGGCAATAATGATATCCGCCATACCCATTTTCCTCCCAGAAAGCCAAGGACATTTCCCATCTAGGTTAATATTGAATTAAAACCAACATTAGTGTCAGCATTTCTGTTGCTGTGTGGTGTGACCAGTGTTTGAAAGAGTCATGTATGAACAGGGGTGAAGAGAACAGATGAACTCTGCAACTAAAGTGACAACTGAGGTGGCAAATGATGTTACTGAACTCTGGTTTCTTCATCAGTGATGTTCAAAATGTGTTTTTTTTAATCTCTGTAAGGGTGTTTGGTTTATATTGTACTGTTTTTGTAGTGTATATAGCATAGCAGAAGTATCAAGGAGGCCCTGCTTGGTTTTGAATTCTCTCCTACAATGTGTAACTCTTATTTACCTGTGAGTGATGCTGCAGAGAGACGTTCTGGGCTGTAGCAAACTGCCGAAGAAAAGTTCCACGGTCTCCTCTCGAAGGACCTCCCTTCTTCTGGACCTGCAGAGAGCTGTTTGTCTGGAACGCTGCTGCTGAAGAGCGCGTTGAGTCACCCATCACAAATGCAGGCTTTGTCCTCTCTTGGCTGACTGGGCTCGTATCAATTATTCTTTCCTCCTGTATTGCTTAACGACACACCAACTCTTTCCACAGAGTGTGCATGACTCAAGGCTTCACTGTGCCGTTACCCCTGAACTATTCTTCTCTTTCTGAATCACAGCTTGGAGGCTCGGAAGGGATTTATTAGGGGAAATGTTTGAGAAGGCCAGGTTGCATGGTACTTGCAATATTGGGTTCAGTTCTTAAAATGGCAGTTTTGTTTGAACAGCGTTGTTATTAATACATTGAAAGTTTATTATGGAACATTTTAGGGATTCACCTTAAAAACACAAGTCTGAAGTTTCTCTTGAACCTCTTGGAACTCCAAAAGGAGTTTGAGAATTATATGGGACCTTTTCCTCTTTCGTTGATTTGAATGAGACCAGAAACACTATGTATTAAGCTTTCCATTCATGGTTTTTCAGCATTTCTAATTAGAACAAAGAAGTTTAAGTGAAATAAAGGAAAAGGTGGATTTTTGAAGTTTTAAAAATTTATTTAGAGAAGGTGAAAAAAAAAAAAGTGGGTATTGAACACCCACATGTTCTTATCTTCATTTTTAGGTGCTTGAATAGCAGAGTCTTTTCTGGAGTTTTGTTACCTTTTATTTTTATTTTATCAACAAATAAATTTAGAAAATAATGTAATGTGAATCACTGAAACTTTTAAATAAAATATATGAAACTCGTAACAGTCATATGTTACAAACTATTTTCCTGCAGGTTCTTGTTGTCCAGTCCTAGAAAGTTTTAATGGCTTAACATAATGGAGGAAAAAAAAGATGAAGGGAAGAAAAACAGAAATATTGGGGGTTACTGTCACTTTAGATGCCGGACCCTTGAAAGGAGAGGTGGAGAAAGGATGCATCTTGAAAAAGCAAGACTGAAGCAGTCAAGCGCGTAAAGTCCAAAATCCTCTAGATGATGGAGAAAACCAAGTCTGATTATGACACGGATGTTGAGAACAAATCGGTCAAAAAGAAGAATAGGAGGAGAAAGGTATGAAGAGGCTAGCAATGATCTTCACTGTTAGTACTTTCCTTTTGTGTGAACAATTGCTTTGGCTTTGTTCCATGGGATAACCCATCCCTGCTGGGTCCAAAAATATCAAGCCAGCAGTAACTTTAAATCTCTATGCGCCCAGAAGGCTGAGAACACTTGGGTGNAAATTCCTGGGTTTCTTTATGTCAGTTATATTTCTAGTGGTTGTTTTTTTTTTCTACTACCTTAAAAATTTTACTGTATGTAAGTTAAGGAAAAGAGGGCAAAAATCTCACTATGTTTTCTGACAGAATCTGTCAATCATAGTAATATGCCCAGAGTAGAGAAGCTCTTTTGCAGGAGGCCTTATTCGCACATGGAAGGATGACTAAGTGTACAGCAAGATGCACAGACTTGTAACATTACACTGAAAGAGAATATTCCGCTTTTAATTCACCCCTTCAGTCAGATCTACAGGTATGCAGTCAATTGAACGGCTGCTTTAGTGCGTAAGAAAATTGAACCAACCATTCAGGAACTCTCCAGGTAATGTCTTCACAAACACGTGTCTCATATGCCTAAAGAGGCTGGAAAAAATGATAGCCATGTTTTTAAAAAATAAAGTTACGCATTTCGGGGTACACTGGCGAGGAGCAGTGTCAGCGTGGGTGGAGGGCTGCTCAACGTTACGGGGTCGCTGGCTGTACTAGAGCCTCGTAAGGAGGACTGAAGATAAAAAGGATATTCACAGGCTCCTGTGATGCTTTCAAAGAAGGCATTTACTAATTGTATTACAGTAAGGACACTTTGTGACACAGAATGTCCCATTGGCCACATTTCATATAAATGTAATAATATTAAACTAATTCATATGTCATTACATTATTGATCCCTTCAAAAGATATGGAGCTCCTCTGGAAAAGGGTGTTACATAAAGGCAAAGATCTCTTCATACTGATTCTTTTGTATGGCAAAATTTATTTCTAAATTTCAAAGTTAATCTTCACTGTCTTCCTTAGGTCAAATCTTTTTTCTTACTGATTTAGGGTTTTTCCACTCATTTTTAAATTCCTTTTCAAATTATAATCAGTTTCATGTTGTCGTGTACTGTTCTACTGGACACATCCACACTAGTGTGTCTGATAGCATTGCAAAATATTGTTCTCAGTTTGTAGCTGTCTATACATTTTCATAATGTTTTACTGATATTTACCCCATCCATTGAGCTAATAGACTGTATTTTTGTAATGAAATTATTTTCTGTTTTCTTTTTTCTTTATTTTCCATCTTGGCACACCTGATTATTTTATGGTTAATTTATGACATCAACAAGTGCTTCATTTTCTTTTTTTTTTTTTTTCAGAAAGAATTTGTTTCTAAAGAATTTTTTAAAAGTCAGCAAATCTATTTGTAGTACCTGTGAAAAATAATTAAAAGGTAAACAATTTCAGTAATTACATTTACATGTTGTTATTGGGACTGAATATTTGCTTTTGCATTTCCTTCAAAAATTCAGGAGTAATGTTCCCAAGTGGTGAAGGCACCAGAGTGTTGCTCTGGAGAACTGAACTCCTTTTCAAGGCAGATTTTTCAATGCAGTGTGGGGAAATTGTTTAATCTCTCTCCATCTCATTTTGCAGCCTGTGGAACTGAGCCTCGAAGAGTTTTACCTCTCTCTGTAAAATCAGTAAGGGTTTGTTGGATAAGGAAAAAATTATCTACTCTGTCTCAGTAGAAGAGCTAGTAATTGCTCAGTGAATATTAGACAGTAGGTGGGAGGAAAAGTAAAGGAACTGTTCTGCTATACATAATGAT
Organism: Syrrhaptes paradoxus; assembly: GCA_013400615.1. Taxonomy (NCBI): domain Eukaryota; kingdom Metazoa; phylum Chordata; class Aves; order Pterocliformes; family Pteroclidae; genus Syrrhaptes; species Syrrhaptes paradoxus. The sequence continues at coordinate 27,334 of VZTO01004515.1, forward strand.
CTGTGCTGATGAACACCCTAAAGTGAGCAGGAGCCTTCCATTCTTCACAGCCACGCTGGCGTTGGCAGACAGGCGAATTGTCGTCGTTTGTAATGCAAGGTGCGAATGATACAGAAAGGTCTAAGTGCCAGTACATACGGAATTTCATGTCACATCAGCATTTTCTTCATTAATTTTATGTTAGCGCAGAATAGAGAGAATCTCTCAAAAGAGGGTAAAATCTGTATTCTGCTGTTGGTCTGATGTGGGTAGGTATCTCATGACTAGCTGCTGAATTCATCACTTTTCCTTTATGCAAGCCTGAAAACAAAAAAATATTAAGTTCTCACAAAAAGAGGTGTAAGCAGTATGAAAACATTATCTTAAGTCTAAACATTCTGAAGGTTAAGTTCTTTCCAGGAATTCATTCCAGGTGTTAAAAAGGTACCTTCTGATAGACAATCTGTAAAAATATATGCACTTCACCGTGGGGCTTCCTTCCCTCTTCGCTTTTGGTTCTTAATCTCAGAACAAGCTGTGATTAGGTGTTTGATCTCCTTGCAAAAAATTACCTTACCCGAAGTGGCATTTCATTTGTACAGGTATTGGCAAGCAAACGTGTACTATTCTGAAAGCATTAATTAAATAGGGACATGTTAGTTTACAGGTTCAATCCATATGATATTTGTTGGCTGTCACACAGGCAATGACAGGCAGCCAACACACTATTCAATGGACTTTTCCACCCATCTGTTTATCCATCTGTTACTTTAAAAATAGATTGCTTTTTTTTTCTCCAAAAAAAAAAAAAGGCATTGTTCTAGCAGGCCAGTGAGATGAAGAGATGTTGATGTAAAGAACTCATTGTACCAGGACCATCTGAAACATCCAGCAGTTAAATCTCGATATGAAGTAGTACTAATAACTGGTGTGCCTCTGATCCCCACACCAGTACGCTTGTTACTGTATCGCTAAAACCAACTCATAATGGACAAGTGGAATTTACTATTTTGTGGGGGAGAGAAGGGAGAAGGTGGCTTTTTTATTGTCTTCTCAAGGAGTATATTGCTCAGCACACCCTGGTTTGCCAAGATCAGAATTCTCTGGAAAAAAAAATAATTCAGTTTTTTAATCAGAATGGCAATATTAGTTTGTGCACCATGTTGACATAGTAAGACCTCCCAAAGAGAATCAAGTTATTCAGTTTTGGTCAGGTGCTTGAAAACTTCATTAATATTATGTAAGTTGGTTTTATATTACAGATTTCTGAAGCCTACAGTTTTAAATATTGCTATCAGTCCCACCTCTGTGTCCAGCAAGATCATGGAGCAGATCCTCCTTGAAACTGTGCTAAGGTACATGGAAAATAAGGAGGTGATTGGTGACAGCCAAGGCTCCAGGGAGACCTTACAGCATCTTCCAGTATTTAAAGGGNGAATGCTATGATTCTGTGGTACGATTGTTTAAAAATGTGTTACTCCTTGGTAAAAAAAATTGGGAATGTGCAGTAAGAAATCTCTTAAACTTCATAACTTCACATAGATACCAGCTATATAAACAGACTCACACCAGTGTTATCACTAGAAGCACAAATTTTGGGTATCTATTGTGTTGGTGCAATTGGGTTGATGGAGAAGACTTGCTTTGTCACAAGAGTTATGACGTTCCTCATTTCTGGTACTAGGAAAGGTGTGTTAGAATATATTCTTTACAGCCCATGGGCTGACTGATTCACAGTGTTCACAGTGAAAATGTGAAATTGTATGATATGATTTATTTTGACAACATGGTATTCTACAAAATATGGAATCAATGGCAATGTCTGTCAAAAATTTCTATGGGGAGATCTGGTTTCATTTTGGTAACTTTTTAGCCCAAGAAATGTATAAACTGAGAAATGTGTTGATAACTAATTTGCAAGATATTAAGTGCTACAGCCTTTTGCTTAAAAATACAAAGCCCAAGAGACTCTCACAGGCACTTCTGCTGATTCAAAGTTAGAAATGACCTGTCCAGAATGCTGGAACACGTAATGTGGTCCCTTCCTCAGCATTATTGTACTACCCCTCTGTAGAGAGAGGGAAACAGACCTACTGTTTCTTCAGTTTAAGAGCGTTTATCCAGTATTTGCAACAGTGGTGAACAACAAGGCAAAGCAAGAAGAATCAAAAAGCTATGGAGCAGGCTAATTGTTTTTCTTCTGTTTTTTCAGTGTGTCTTTCTATTTAAGTGGAGAGGTTTCACCAACTGAAAAATGGAGATGACAGCAAAGTAAGGATGATGTTGTTATTACTTGCCCATCAGGCAAGTGACATACAAGCAGGACTGTTTAATTTAATTTAGTTGAAAGCATTAATAGTAATTTACCAAAGTGGATCAATTTTTAATATTTCCTAAGGGAGTTTGTTCACAGATTTCACAATTATACATAACCTAGTTAGGAGACAAAGGTACTGTAGGATTTTCCTCCGCCCTTTCTCTCCTGGGATACCAGTAAGATTGCATGTAGCTCATTGCACAATGGGAGGTTCTGTGAGGAGAGATCTTGAAAAATAGTTTTTAATCTGGAAAATACATCCTACTTTCTACAGTACAGAGGAAATGCTATGAAAGAAAAATAGGAAGCAAGGAGAGAAAAAAACAGAGAGGTTTTGTGTTCTAGTATTTGTCTGGGCTGGGTATCCTACTGAAAAAAACATGGAAAATCATTTACTAAAGGGCTATGGCGAAGACAGTGCTCATTTTCCTAGAAAGTAATCAGGAAATACAAAATTTTGAAGTGTTGCAACCTTGTCTTTGCAAGCATGCTCCATGGACGTTCAAAAAGGACATTGCAGTATGTATATAATGAAAGATACAAATCTGTAAAGTTTTTGGCAAAATCTAAGGAAAGACTTTCCTGGCATAAGTTTAAGTTTGTAAGCAAGTTTAAGTAAAGTAAGAGAATAATTTGTATGTTTTATTGCTGAGAAAGAAAACTCCAAGGAATAACAGTATGTATGCGTAAGGAGGATTAAGGAAAGTCACGTGGCAGCTTACAGAAACTTTCTATGCTAGCTCCCTATGCTGTTACGCTTGATGTGCAATACATGCAAGGTAACTTAAACCCACCTGACATAGACAGTTTCTGTCTCATTTGGGCAAAAAGGCCTGAAAGTTTCAAAAATCTCATGCTTAGTCTGAGGCAAGAGTGTCTAAAGAATAATTCATAGGGCCATGCTCTGTAGATTCTTATCCTAATTTCTTACACAACAACAAGTTGTCGAAATTTCCGCCCTTCTGAGGGTTTCTTCATCCTCAGAAATTGCAAAGAAGGGTGCAAGCAGGGAGGCATAATGATGGCCCTTAAGTATTCTATGAAATGTGAAATAATTTGTTTCAAGTGCTACAGAGCAGGGTGAACGCCAGATGTGTTTGTACTCACTAAGGGCTCCTTCAGAAATGTGGAAGGATCTCACTATTGCCCTTCTTTATCTGCAGTTGCAATTTGACTTTAAAGAATACGTACGTGTGTGTAGCACTTCATGCAGGAATACTCTTTCTAAACAGGCTATTCCAAGGCTTAGTAAGCTCCAGTAAATATTCTTTAGTGCGTCTTTTCTCAACCAGCTTACTTCATGGCTGTTAATTGTTTTTAGAGTATGTTATGTAATTGTACTTCCTTGGCCATCCTCTACAGTAATTTCTAAGGGCAACTCAAAATGTGGAGTCAAACTTTAATGTTCATTCTTCTATGAATGTAGCAATTTGGTAATTATTAGCACAGAGAGAGTGCTTGATAGTAAAAAGGTGACTACTGCAAGCAAAAAGGGAAAACTAAACATTTAAAGAGGAAGAAAATAAGGATAAAAGCCAAAAGGGGAAAGGGAGAGAGGAGCTTTCAAATATTTTGTGTGGAAACCGAATTCATTTACCTATTATGTAGTAATTACCTACGTACCAACACTGAGCAATGCTGAGTGCTTTCAAAAATGTTCTTTTTTCTCTGTGTATCCCTAGTACAGATCAAAGCATGGATTATAGTCTGAAAAAGATTTTAAAAGTCAGCAGTTAGGTGAACAATAACATGTAGATGCTTAAGGAATTATTACTACAAGTCTTCCAACCTGTAGAACATAGTAGATTGCAGTATAATTTCTCATGAGTTTGCTTCTCCCCCAGGCACAGTGATGTACAATGGAAAACTTAAAATGCTTATTTATGGGGTAAGGTAGTATTCAAGACATGAAAAGATAGCTCTAGGTTTGTATTACTTCTTTACATATTTCTACTGTTACTCCTTCTTAAAAAAATTTGTATTTGAATTTCAGATTATATTTTCTTTTGGCTTCATTGTCAACTTATCTTTAACACAGTCGGTCAAATACAACTTAACACTATTTTGGTTTATATGTAATGTTTTCTCGGGGTCCTGACTTTGCTTAACTCTCCTTTCACTGATGGTGTTAAACTTTGTATTTAACAGTCTTTCTGTAGCTGGATTCTCTCTCACCTTCATCATTGTGGTCTGTAACCACAAAAGTGATTAACTCTGTTGGTGTGTATCACTGTCTGTATTTTAATATCTCTTGCCTGGAAAAGTGTATCTCTGGACATACACTGATATAGAAAATGTTCCTTCAGATCTAAAAACACTGTCCTGATTTTAGTGTATCTGGATCTGCTGCTACTAGCCCAGAAGGAAGAGCTTCCAATATTTTCCTGCAGAAAATAATCTGAATCCTAGTTAGGTGCACAATTTCAACTTAACTTACACCTCAAACATTCAGAGCACCTGCACACTAAGTGAGAACTGTTTCTAGAGGAGAAAGCAATTTTCTTCATCATGTTTTTAAAAAATCAGGAAGACATAGAGATTTAGGTGTTCACTTGGGACGTAAATTGTAAAATGATAAATTGAAGCTTTGCTCAGGTATAATTCAGAGTCCTAGAGAAATACGGCTGGCTTTGCAGAAAACACTCATCATCCTGATACAAAGTTGAGACACTCTCCCTGACCTCTTCATGCTCTGGACTGGGAAAGATGGCAGAGCAGCGAATGGGCTGTTCTCAGCTAGCAGCGCCTTCTGCTACCCAGGAGGGAGTGTGGAGAACTCAACAAATCCCACTGACTGGGGGAGTCACTCTTCCAGGTATCCTGAAGGATCTGCTGCTTTGCCTGGGTTGTCTGCTTAGTTACAGGCATCATGATTGCTCTTTGTTGTCTCCTCATTGGTGTTTTGCATCTGTGCCCATTTGACTTTGACGATGTACGTATTGCAGTAATTTTAAACAGCACTTCTTTTAAAAATGAAGTTATCTTAAAAATGTAGTTCTTCATTGTGCACCGGGTCGGAGAGGTCACATAGCATTGCATAGCAGCTGGAGCATTGCTCCTTATGGGGATTTGCTTCTATCATGCTACCCAATACTGACATCCACATTCATTTATAGGACCCTACCGCATCAGATCTATGAAGTTGCATGGTTTGAAATTTGGGTAAATTGAGAGATATATCTCACAGTCAATAAGGTGCATAACCCTGGGATCATACTGTTAACTTCCATTGAAAAAGTATAACATAAAATGTAATGAGATCCAAAAGCAAGTGTCAGAGAAGTTCAAGCATGAAGGCTTTTAGAAGTCTAGGAATCAATCTTTCAGCTTGTCTCATGGTTGCTTTTCATCAGCCAACACCTGGACCTCCCTTAGCCCTAAACCTCTATGATATGAATAGTTGGCCTTTGCTCTGTAGTTGTTCATTTATTCCACCTGCTGTCTAAGAAAAATGCATACAAACATTCATCATGTATTAGTCTTAAGGGAATTCCAGAAGGGTGTTGGTAAAATTCAAGGAATCCACAAGAATTGTATTAGGAAACCAATTATAATGTCATTGAGAGGTGAGAAGATTTTCAGTTGCCAGATGAATTGCTGTTTGGGATTTGAACTGTTTCTACTTCCCCTCAGTGGTGGTAGTTTTGAAAAAAAAAAAAAAAGGGCTAAGGGGAGATATACAGCTAGCTCCTGGCTGCACAGACCTGGTTTGTCTTAGAGATACATTTCTAAAGTGATTTGTGTCCTGGAAGTGACATACCAGGAGAAATCTTTGCATGTGAAATACCACTGTGTGAAATCTTGTGAGACAAGTCTGATCTGGAAGGTAACATGGATGCTAATTAACCATACAAATTGGTTCAGTTGCTGCATGCATCTCTGATTTCTCACACATTCCAGGAGGGTAAAAGTAGGTCTACAGCCTGCTCTGGGACTAGGTACTTTGTTTTTCTTTCTTTTTTTTTTTTTTTCTCCAGAAAATAAATTACCTTCACTTTTGCTGTTGCTGTGAGATTTGACAATCTCATGTCTAATTTTCTTAATTTAAAAAAAACTGGTAAATTCTGTTTCTCTTCTGGAATTATCCTCCTAATGAATATGGTACTTGGAATTGTTTCTTTGTTTGACTCTGGTCGTACTGCTGATAACTGAAGTAAGACAGGAGAAGAAAATTGCATTGATTTTTGTCAGTTTGCTTCTTGGGTGGTTGTTACATGAAGAGAGGAAAGAAAGGTGCTATGGAACAGAGATTTCAACTTTATTGTGGCAGAATTGCATCCACTTAAAGTCATGATGATTCATTGTTTGTAAAAGATCTATTTTAGGTTGGCCTGAATTATATGGAGATTAAAGGGAATCATTAGCATAAAATTCCCCTTGAAGCTTCTGCAGTTGCTATAATACAAAAGACTTTGATAAGATTTCTTCAGCCTAGATAACTTTGGAGAATCCCTAAGTGTGTGCACAAGGCGGACTGGTAACCGTACAAAAGCTTTTGTGGGTCAGTGATCTATACCTCGGAGCACAATGCAACTTTTGATACAGGAAGCACTCCAAAACAATGCTTTTTAGAAACAGTAGTGTCAGATGAAAGAAACTCGGAGATGAAGAGGGGGAGGAGTACATTTATAGCTGTAGAGAGAACACACATCTTTAGGAGCAGCATTGGTGGTGGGTTTTGCTGTCTGCTCTGCTCTCCCAGTGCAGAATGAATGTTTCTTTCACTTCATTGCATCTATCCAGACTGTTGTTTCTTGTCACATAAAAATGCTTGCAGCTAGTGTGGTTGCTGCATGGTGTACATATTTTGTGATGGAGAGGAAGATGACCGGCTACTTTCAGTCACAGACTGTGTGAGCATCTCTCTTCATTTACCAGCATGCTGCAGCAACAAACTTCTGAAGACATTTGTTACAGTACTTCAGTTGTTGCAGCAAGTACAAACTGTGGTGAACATGGCAAAATATATAATTGTTACAAAGCACTTTTAACAAGTACAAATCACATATCATAATGATTGCATTCACGTAAGGATCGGTATTTTCCATCCTAGGCAAAAATGTCTTTAGTGGGGAAATGCAAAAGGTGCTAACATTGTGTTTTGTTCTGGAGAAGAAAAGCTTAACAGTAAACTTTAGAAATAGTGTATAAAAGCATAAATAAATGGTCTCCATACTTAGCTGGACAACAAACTTGCAAATCTGTATTATATACATTCCCTTAATACAACGAAATCTAATATCTCAATGTAGCCTGCTGGCATACCAGTTAGTTGTTAAATGAAAGTTAAATCATGGTAACAACAGTTACTCCATAAAAATAATCTCTGAAACACCCTTATCCTTTTGTCCTGAAAAAACACTCACTGTCTTCTTAGGTTCTTAAATAAAATACATTTGCTGTTAAGAGGACAGGAATAAAAATGAAAGTTAAATCAAGAACCAATCAGGAGGAATATGAGGACATAAGTCTGAGTTTTCATTACAAGAGAGGTGAGATTCATTGGAAATTTATGTATGTGGAAAAAATACTTAGGCAAAGAATAAATCCATTGCAATAATTCTCACTATTACTGGAGAAATTTTTAATATGTCTTTTCACATTATGCAAAACCAGCAAACAAAAATAAGGGTTACAGCTTTAAGAAGGGTTGTTTGTAGTATCTGTTAGACTGAGCAAAATGTCACAATATGTAGTCTTCCGGAAGAAGCAATCAGACCTTAAATCTTGGATGAATAAAGCATATTTTCAACTGCTACAGATTTTTGGTTTTTTGGATTCATTACAGCAGTGCTTGGGGTTGTGACTGTGACTATGTGAAGACAATTGGATTGCAAGTTTTAGTGGGACTAAAATTTGCCCTATGGTGCCAGAATGAAGGTCTGGTTTGAGAACTGCTCTATGGAAAGAAAGAGACCCACCAGCTGCAAAACAGGTGGTAACCCACCAGGGGCAGGCATGTATGACACCATGGATCTTTATTTGGATTACAGTGAAAGGAAAAATGAAAGGATAAAAGGTAGAACAGCTGACTTAGAGGAGCAGCCTCCTGACTTTTTATTAGGGCTTTCATAAATGAAATCGTGGTTAGGTTATACGCTAGAATAACGAAGATCCCACATGTTGAACATGTTACGTGGGCCTCACAACCACGTGCATGCCTGCTCCATGTGTTAGAAAAACCTCATTGGTGCTAAAACATGGCTTTGCATTATGTATATGTCTTTTATATATGTACGATTATTTATATATCTTTTATTTCTTTAGTGAAAGGAACTTCACTGTTGCTATACTGAAGGAGTTGGTAGAGTTGCCATTCAGTCCTCAGTGACTCCATGGTGAAACTCAACGTTGTCAGTTTTTTTGGAGAACTTGTAATGAAAGGATGAGCTGGAACAACCTGCCCTGCTGTGTCATCTCAGAGAATACTGCAAGGCTGCCGACAGCACAACTGAAGTTATTTCAGAGCTTTCATGAGTTCTAGACTCAAGAGAAAAGTCAATTTAAAAGAAGGTAATGGTATTTTTCCTGCATATTTGTTTATTGTCATGCTAACGAGAGAGCATTACATGTAGCCTTTTTACAAGAGCTTTTATCTGGGCCTCAAACATTGAGTGTATAGCTAGCATTGCACAAAGTAGGGTTTTATGGTTTATAGGCAGTGCCAAGATGTAATTCATATCCAACAGTAACAGGGAATATTTCCCAGCACTGAAACTTGATTGTCTGTGCTGTTTCCTGTTAGAACACTCCTTGCCTCTTTTGTTTGGCCTGGTCAGACTTTGTTTTCCCCAATAGTTTCTTTGACACGAAGGAGCTGACATGGGCCAAGGATCACTCTCAACCAACAGCTGGAAGCAATCCATTTTTTAGAAAAAGATAATTTAAACTTATAAAAGCAGAAAGACTTTTTCAGGGCCCATGTGGACAGAGAACAAGCCCTGATAATGTTGGAAAACTCTTGCATAAATCCCTTTTTTTGGACAATTTTGTCAAATAGGAAATGCAAGTATAGTAGGATTGGTACCATTTGCAAAATCAGAGTTGTAAAGCTTACCTGATTGTACTGTGGAAAGATACTGAGATTAAAAAAAAAAAAGATATAAACTGACATATAGTTGTATCAAACAGGGAGGGAGAATAAGTGATAGGAAGGGAGAAATGAGAAAATCAGTCCTCCTAGGTTGGAGAGGAAAAAAAAGCTTTCCAAGATGCTGAGGTTTCAGCGTGCGGCATTAGCTTGAGCATTGTGGAAGCCTCTGAAAAAAGCAAAGGAAAAAGGATTAAAAATTCTTTGGTTCTTTGTAATTTGGGTAACCAGATCCCAGCCACAGCCTGATGATTCTTTGGGGGTGGGCTTTTTAAGGTCAAAAGATTGAGACTAAGAAAGGATTTATATGAAGTTGCATCTGCATGATGTAAAAAAGCAAGAACCGTTCCTACTCAGTAGACTGACGTGTATTGTTTCACCAGGGCACCATTGACATGGACTTCCTGTGGCAGGAGATTAAAAAATAAACTCAATTCCTTACTTAAGTAGTTGGTTAAATAAGTATGAGATGATATATGTGATTAGCTTCCCAGAATCTCTCAGGGTAGTTCAGGGAGCTGTAAATACGTAGTGTACATTAGTGATCTCCCAAGTGAACACCAAGCTGTCATTGAGCAAAAGAAGGTTTTCACTGTACTCAGATTTCACTACAAACTTGTAGAATTTTCCTTGCAAGTAAGAGTGAGTGCTGCTTCGGCAGTTGTTCAGACAGGTGTTTTAGAATGTCATTAATAACATTGCTAATACATGACTCATCATATTTCTTTTATTCCCAAGATTCTAGTATACTTTTACAGAATTTTCAGGATTGCTGGTCTCTCTAGTGTTCTGTACTTTCAGGTTGATGTATTGTTAACTGCTGCTTTGCAACATCATGTGGACTCCTTTCGTAGTTTGAGTTCCTTTAAAACTCTTCCAAAATCCTCAGATTTCTTTTGTTATGACTTAAAACACTTTCCATAGCTATGTTTTAAAAAAGGAAGTAACATCTGGCTGGTGCGTTTAAAATCTGTCTGTAGCGGATAATGTAGAAATGACCTTGGCCCTGAATTTCAAAGGGGGGTGGGAAGCTGGCTGAACAGTATGCTAATGAGAACGCAGCTTGTTCTCCCTGTAAATAAGGAAAAAAACAGCTTCTCAATGAACAACTTTGAGGCCAGAGTTATTTGAGTAATTTTTCTGAATGACGTGTTCTGAGCTCATGAGAGTCAGATCAAATCCAGCTGAAGAGCAAAAGCAAGAGTCCAGCTGGGAATCCTCCCATTCACTGACTCACAATAAAGACGTTGATAAAATATGAGCCTTCTGAAGTCCAGGTACTCCAGGGAAGGTAAAAACAATTTAAAATGAGATAATGAATAAAGGAAATATTTCCAACTATTAAAGCCCGTTGCTGATAACAATAAAAGTTTGGTAATATTATTTGTTGTAAATTTATGTTTCATTGCTTTCATCATACATTTGAACTGGGGAGCTACTTATTTCTCACATCGCACTGTCAGTGTGATTCATTTTGTTATGTCTTACTGTTTTATTAAGAACTAACAAGCAGTCACCAGCTGGGAACAAAGTCACGAAGTTGCGAAGAAGCTATCGATGCAAACTGAAATCCGAGGACAATTTGTTGTTGGCTTCAGTAGACATTGAATCTTAAGATGGTAGGGGGGACACCGACTGTTTGTATCTCTGTTTCGTGTAAAAGTCATTCTTTTTTAGTGCTTCAGCTGTAAATTGCTAAAACAATATTCTGCTAATATTTTGAAATCTGTATTTATCACTTCAGATATGTCCTATTTGCACATGGCTGAGCTGTGAAACATTTTTTTCAGTCTGATTTTAAAACTAGGAAAGTATAAGTGCGGTAAACTATTGGAACTACAGTGGATATTCATTTGTCAGTTGATTCACTAGAGCTTTACAGCAACATGTAATTTTGCATACAAAGTTAACACTATTTAATTTATGACTGAATTTTATTTAAGTCCAACAGGAAAGAGCTAAAGTTGTATATCAAGAGCTCATTGTGTCCATATAGAGTATTTTGGGTTGAATTACCAGAAGGCCTTCAAACGCTCCACACAATTTTACTTTTGATAGGTCAGCCTTCAAACCAAGGTAGTCATAAAGGTCATTTAGGAAATCCCTTCCTAATGAAGCAACCGTCAGTGCTCTTATCCAAAGAGCAGCTATGAGCTGCTATGAGTCAGTTGTGTATTTTCACACTGAGGAGGAGAAAGGCAAGTAAGCTGCATTTGCTGCACAGAAGCATGCACAGAAATGGCAGAGCTTGCCAAGCTGGGCCAGTGTCTTAAATCCATAAATCATAAATCTTAAATCTACAATATTTGCAATTTTTCTTGGTTGTATAAGCAAGCATGCAGTGCTGCCAAGCAGAGGCTTAGGGGGAAGAATGGCAGTCCTTGGTTCTCCATCTTGTGTTTTCCATCAGCTTGACTTAGATTTTTTTTTCAATATAAGAACTGATTTATCTAGTGATAACTGACATAAGTAAAGCTTGTTTACACGAAGATATGGCATAAAGACATTGGTGCAAGCCACGTGTATGATATAATGTTTGTGTATGGTGTATACAGTGGATAAAACCAATAAGTTAATTTTATTAAGGTAATTCTCAGAAGGAAACTTCTAGCTTTTAGTGTTAGAGCAAAAATTCTATAATTATGTGAATTGAGGTCAGATTATAATTATTAAGGTAGCTGGCACTGCAGATATGTCAAGCATAACATTAGATACTGAAGAGAAGTTTCTTTCATAGAAGTTTTATTTTACTAGCTATTGTTGCTTATGAGTATCATGGAATTTGCAATTAATTCTGCTTAAGGAAGAATGGCTTCAAACTCATAATGCTTAATGGAAAATGGCTTCTTTGATAGTTTGCCTACAAGATTACTGAAGATTTTTTTGTGCATTTCCAGGTATCAGCTTTTGGGAATGGATGGTTGTGTTGTCATTCCTTTACATATACTTTGTGGTCTTTTGTGTTAATCTATAGCAGTTCTTTCATACGTACGACAGTACTGTGAGATCTATACTGTTGTCTATGTAGATATTAGGAATAGAAATATACTTTGCTGTAGTTGAGTCATATTTTTGCTATTTCTACAGATCTACCCTTTTTCTAAAAAAGTGAATTGGTATTTCTAATGCATTTACTGTCTGCAAAACTTTTGTTTTGAAGGCGAAGACAAGTGGCAAGCTCAAAAAGTTATACTGAAATGGTTTTGTTTGTGTGTTATTTTTAGAAAAGCTATATAAGTAAAGCAAATTTATAGGCCACATTGCTGCTTGTAAAAGATTTGTGGTATGTATCTCCATCAAATCTTAAACCCTTCGAATCCTATTTTATGACAGTAATAAATAAATCGTGTGATGAGTAACAGAATGTTCCTTCCTGGTTGCGCAGAAGAAGTGGCAGCCTATTGAAAGGCTCTCAACTGGTGTCCAGAAGTTCATTCCTTTCCCTCGTCCTGCAGAGCTTTTCTATGTAGTTTGTATGTGTTTCTGCGTTACTTTAAGGAAGCTGGAGGGAGTCACTGTATCATTTCTCTGCACCTTAGATGCTGTGAAACCTTTGGAAATTTCAACACAATTCTTTGCTCGTTACTGACTCTGAGGTAGCTCTCTGTGTGTGTGTTTTATTTTACTTAAAACAAGAAACCTGAATCAACAAAATTTGCATTCTGAAGCAAAATGATAACTCGCTCCTTTTCTGGCTGGTCACTTCAAATCTTCATTGAATGAACACTTATTATTTGGTGTTTTCTATGCTTTGGCAGGTAGGCCAGTTTTTCTGTCCCTAGGGGTTATTTCTTCAGCTACCTACTGCACTTCCCTTTTCCATCAGGGAGCAGGGAATGCCTGTTTTCACCTTCACTGTGTTGTATTACTTGGACATTTGTTGTAGCCCTTTCTTCAGTGAATTCCAGGTGTGCAAACCATCGAAGCAGTTAATGACCACTGAGCTGTGCGTATAGCAAGTCATGCTGTGCTGTGGTTACAATTTCTAATTTGGTTCTATGACTTGAAGTCTACTAGGGATAGAATTGTACCATCAAGTAACTAATATATTAATTTCAAACTATATAATTAATTACACTTTAATTCTGTTTGATTATGGGGCAGCAGTTTGTGTCTGAAAGCCATTAAACTCTTTATACTACAATGTATACAAGTTTCTTTTTGAATGTATTCTAAGGACAGATCTATTAAGTTTTTCTGCCTACTCACATTCTGGCTTTGCAAATTTCTGTTTTTCAAGCCAGAAACAAACCTACAGCCTGTATATAATAAACTTGTGCAGATAAAAATGCTACATTTTTAATGAGCCCAAAAGTGCATGCATACTTTTTTGGTCATCTCTTTTTTTTTNGCCATTAAACTCTTTATACTACAATGTATACAAGTTTCTTTTTGAATGTATTCTAAGGACAGATCTATTAAGTTTTTCTGCCTACTCACATTCTGGCTTTGCAAATTTCTGTTTTTCAAGCCAGAAACAAACCTACAGCCTGTATATAATAAACTTGTGCAGATAAAAATGCTACATTTTTAATGAGCCCAAAAGTGCATGCATACTTTTTTGGTCATCTCTTTTTTTTTGTTCAGAATTAAATAAAAAATGCTGCCCTTAC
>VZTO01004515.1:41576-66813 GCA_013400615.1 Syrrhaptes paradoxus
TGTATCATTTCTCTGCACCTTAGATGCTGTGAAACCTTTGGAAATTTCAACACAATTCTTTGCTCGTTACTGACTCTGAGGTAGCTCTCTGTGTGTGTGTTTTATTTTACTTAAAACAAGAAACCTGAATCAACAAAATTTGCATTCTGAAGCAAAATGATAACTCGCTCCTTTTCTGGCTGGTCACTTCAAATCTTCATTGAATGAACACTTATTATTTGGTGTTTTCTATGCTTTGGCAGGTAGGCCAGTTTTTCTGGCCCTAGGGGTTATTTCTTCAGCTACCTACTGCACTTACCTTTTCCATCAGGGAGCAGGGAATGCCTGTTTTCACCTTCACTGTATTATATTACTTGGACATTTGTTGTAGCCCTTTCTTCAGTGAATTCCAGGTGTGCAAACCATCGAAGCAGTTAATGACCACTGAGCTGTGCGTATAGCAAGTCATGCTGTGCTGTGGTTACAATTTCTAATTTGGTTCTATGACTTGAAGTCTACTAGGGATAGAATTGTACCATCAAGTAACTAATATATTAATTTCAAACTATATAATTAATTACACTTTAATTCTGTTTGATTATGGGGCAGCAGTTTGTGTCTGAAAGCCATTAAACTCTTTATACTACAATGTATACAAGTTTCTTTTTGAATGTATTCTAAGGACAGATCTATTAAGTTTTTCTGCCTACTCACATTCTGGCTTTGCAAATTTCTGTTTTTCAAGCCAGAAACAAACCTACAGCCTGTATATAATAAACTTGTGCAGATAAAAATGCTACATTTTTAATGAGCCCAAAAGTGCATGCATACTTTTTTGGTCATCTCTTTTTTTTTGTTCAGAATTAAATAAAAAATGCTGCCCTTACCAGGTTTGCATTCCGCTTTGGTACTTTCTCACAACAAATCTCATCCTACTCCAGTTTATTTCTGTGTACACCTGTTACTACCAGTGCTTTTGCAGTCCAACAATTGCAGCCAAGAATACAGATCAAGGTGAAATCCCATCGACTGTATTTTACATATGTATATAGTAAAATGATAGTNAAAATGCTGCCCTTACCAGGTTTGCATTCCGCTTTGGTACTTTCTCACAACAAATCTCATCCTACTCCAGTTTATTTCTGTGTACACCTGTTACTACCAGTGCTTTTGCAGTCCAACAATTGCAGCCAAGAATACAGATCAAGGTGAAATCCCATCGACTGTATTTTACATATGTATATAGTAAAATGATAGTTGTGTCTGCAGTCCAAGATCTCAGAAGAATCATTTGAGAAAGTAGTGAAGACAGACAACTAAAGCATGATCATACTAAAAAAAACAAAACGACAACAAAAACTGCCCCCAAAACCTAGATGTTTGAGCAAGAGAGGAATAGTTTCTCTGGAACTTGTGGAAGAATAAAGTAGGTCAGAATTTTTATTCTGGTTTGGTTTGTTATTTCCTCCCTCGTATTTGCAGGGCAAGAGGGGATGGGGGTAATAGGCAAAAAGAAAACAGGAAAATTGAAATAGAAAATTGTCACCCTAGATTTTAGTGTGCACACATTATTTTCCTTTCTTTATGATCTGATTCCTGGAAAGCAGAGTCTCTTTTGATTTCTGTTTGTTTGTGTATTTATTGTCTGAAGAAGCATGTACTGAAGATCTTGGAGTCCAGGCTGAAGTTAAGTTGTATTTGAAAGAATTATTAGAGTGGAAAAACTTAGTATTAGCTGCGGTTAAAGCTGTGTTCTGCTGATGTGCTTAAGGACTTGTATCACCATACCTGCTTGCCTCTTTAAACTTGAAGATGTTTGGATGAGAGGAGTTAGATGCATGACCGCAAGTTTAAGTCAGTCTTTGTAGTGCTGGCAGGCAGAATTGTAAAAACAATTCTGTTTTCACATTTGAATCCCTAATGCTGAAATTACAAAAGCTACAGAAGATTTATTTCTCCGTTCCAAAGTTTAGTGTCTGTTCAAGATTAAATACCGCTTTTTTTTTTTTTCTTCACAGAAAAAATTACTGGATAACGTGTTACCATAATGGCCCTTAAATGTCTAGGATGCTCTAAAGGGGAAGTGTTACGATAAAAACCATTAAAATGTGATTTTTATCCATGTTGACATTAGGTTTTTACCCTGTAAACAGCTCCATGCAGTCACAGAATCAGTTCCAGAGATTAAACACTGACAATGGCTACAAGAAAGATGGTCAGATTAATTTCTTATCAAACTGAGTTGATTCAGCGTAAGGAATGGAAACCATCTGATGTATTTTACAGATCAAAGCTAATTCTCCATTGACACACATGCACTTGAGTAGGTGCATCTATGTGACAGCTAAATTATAGGAGTGCTTTACACACACATTATCTTGTCACAACATAAGAACATCCTACTGTGCTAAAATATCTCTTCCAGAAGAAACGTGTAATTTCCCCATATTGTTGGGGAGGATGCTAAACAGCTTCTTTCTTTTTATGTTATCTTTTATTTTCACCTACTACAGGCATGAGACAAGCAAAGTTTTTTTTTAAAAAACTGAAAACTATTATTTTATGTATTTTATCTATTTATCCTCTTCACCTTCTGTCTAACAAAATGCGTTGGTAGCTGTGCCTATGGCTGGATGGAAGATGCTGAAGGAAAACAGTGATTTCATCTTACAGTTTAGTTGCTTATTTAGAGGGAATGATTATAAGGGTTTTTCTTTGCCTTTATGCATTAGGGAAAGTCAATGCTTTTGGTTTGTGCCTCCAGATAAAAATTGGTTTTGTGTGTTTGGGAAAACGTCACAAATATTTGTCAACAGCT
Source organism: Syrrhaptes paradoxus (assembly GCA_013400615.1). Lineage (NCBI taxonomy): Eukaryota > Metazoa > Chordata > Aves > Pterocliformes > Pteroclidae > Syrrhaptes > Syrrhaptes paradoxus. The sequence goes on from VZTO01004515.1 coordinate 44,374, forward strand.
TTGTGGCGCAACTTTCACGCTCCCTAACAGTTGATACTCTCCAGTTTGAGTCTACGATTAGGTCAACCCAGGCTTGTGAAAACTGAATCTTTATTAAGCCAAGGTGCTATAAATTGAGCTCAGCTTCTCCTAGCTTCTCCTAAGACAGTTCGATACACGGTGCCTAGACTGTATCAGGGCGCTGTTAGCAGTGGAACTGAGACTGGGGCGGTTTGTGTCAGGGCTCTTTCGGTTTCCAGCCCAGTACAAAGAAAAAGGACAATTGCAAAAGTATAATAATTCAGTTCAACGTTTACCTCTTGAAACAGTTTCCCTGTTTTGTGGCACTTATCCCAGGCTTCTGGTTCTGGAAACAACAAAAAAAAAAATAGTCAAAATAATATTTCTCTTCAGCAGCTGTGTGCTCCTGCAGGTAAATATCCTCTTCACTGATAACAAAATTTTTAAAATAAACATTCTGCTCATTTTTTAATGCATATATTCCTTTTAAACAGCATCCTTCTGTTCCTCCATCTCCTTCTGATTTGAACAGATTATTTGTTTCACCTTATTTGCTTTCTTATGCTCGTTTTCTGCAGTTCTGGGGAACACTCCATCCCACACAGAGTGCTTGCAGAGCACCCGCCTGGGTGTCAGCCTCCCTGCTCCAGACCCGTGGCAGAGTCAGGCCCAGTTAGGCAGGGGGATTGAAAGAGCTAGCACACTGCCCCAAAACCCCCCATTCAGCCTGGGAACTGCGAGCTGGTGGATGGTGCCTGTGGGGGCAGCCAGGGAGTGCTGCTGCCTGCGGCCTGTTTCTTGAGCAGGGCCCGGCGCTGAGGGGTGGCTGCCCAGCGCTGAGGGGCAGCCAGTCGGGCGCCATCTTGGTGTGGCCTCAGTGTGGCCTCAGCACCAGGCGCTGCTGCACCCGGGGAGTTCGGTGCCACTGAGGGGGTGCATCCTGAGGAACTGTTACAGCACTTTGGCAGTAACATTGTAAGAATAATTCGAGGTACTATTTTTTAATTATTTAATTATTTTTTTAAAAAATTTTTTTTCATTTTCTTTTTCCTTTGGAAAGGCTTGTCGCAGTGATGCTACACTATGACAGGCGTGTTAAAAGCGAATTAATTTCTCTAGATATTTACAGTTTAGCACACACCTTTCAATTTATTGACTGTTAATTTCAACATTTCATACCTGTGTCTCATGAGTGGTACCGATTTAGGAGCTTTCCTCCAGGTTTATTTTAGATTGCGGCGTTACTGCTCTTTTCGGAAGAGCTCCCTTGCACTGTCAGTGCTGCCCGGGGTTTGCCCTTGGTTTCTAGTGTTTACACACCCAGGCAGGCCCTGGGGAAATAAGAGTAACCAAAGGAGAAGTGTGGGTTTCAGAAGTACCTGGAATACCCCGATTTTCAGTGATTTCAGTGTGGCCTGCGAGCAGCGGGAGGGCTGTGCGCTGGCCAGGGCGCTGTGCGCTGAGGGGCTGCTGTGCTCGCTGAAGGTGGCTTCACCTGAAATGCTGGTGGGACTTCCACCTCTGTAAAGTGGTTTTACTGGCAGTCTGATTTTGAATGCTGACTAAAATGACATCACATAAAAGTATACGAGATGTCGAGTTTCTTTATACTCTTTATATAAACTGGGCAGTTTTCTGTTTTCGTGTGTCATGCTTTGACTTTTTATTATGTGAATAATGAACATGAGAAAAGTATATTTTATTTCTCTGTTTACCAAAGCCACCCTTTTACAGAATTTCACAGCAATTTTCAGTTAGAGGACTAGACAGGTCTGTCCTCTCCTTCTGAACGCCGTTACCATCTCTGTGCCTGTTCACCTGTCATTAAGCTCACACATCCTGACTCTCTCACATGAAGGTTGGTTGCCATGGAAAGAATTGTGATCCCATAAATGAGTATATTCTGTGTAAGAAAACTCAAACATAGATCTGATACTATTCAAATAACGTGGAGAAAAACACATGAAAGAATGGAAGGAAATAATGTAAAAATTAATATGTATTTACTATTTAATACTCAGATATATTCAAGATGTTTATATTGTAGTATTACATCGTCTTGTGCATACTCTGAAATATTGATTATCCAGTCTGAAACAGTAAAACATAGCACTGCACTTTTGCTAAGAATTTTGAGTTACTGATTCAACTACAAATGAAGCCTTTTTTTCTTTTTAATTGATTGTATTATTGTGTATTTGCAATACAAAAACAATTATACATACTTTTTTATAGCAGAGTGTCCTTTGGTTTTGGTATGAATTAATCATTGTCATTCCATTGTGCTATAAAGGAATGTATTTTGTTTTTCATAAAGCTGGACACACTGATGCTATTAAAGGAAATTGTTATGTAATAAAATAGTACGTGTATGTGCTGAGTTAGAAATGCGAAATATGTGACACAATTTTGAATTTTTTATGGCCTGATGTTTTCACTATTTTCTCTTGAGAAAGGTAATTAACTTGTTATTATATATCAAATTGGTAATAGAAAAAGTAATTTGCTTTATGTATCATATTAGTGCCGTAAGATAATTGATTGATGTGAAGGCTGGTATTTGGCAAATATATTCTTTGGGACCTCTGTACATTTTTTTTTTTCTGAAGTAAACCACCAATGTTTATCTGAATACGTTTAATGGTGCTATACTCCAAATCCTTATTTGTGCCGTGTATAAGTTTGTAGTGTACCACATGCCATGTTCTTAGTGATTATGCACCTGGAATCCTTGTGTGAATTCACAGACAACCACCACAAAGTGGCAAGCTTAACTTCAAAGGAAAGCTGTCTTTACTGTTTACACCAAGCTAGTGGACACTCAGAAACTGTAGTAAAGACAAGGTTTTTGCTTTCCTTTATTTTTTTTTCCTTATTTCCTTCTCAATACATTATTTCCTGTGGATCAGCTCTTTTGGACTTCTTGTTTACAACCACAGCATCACTGTGTCTTTCCCAGGAAACTGGAGGTTTATGAGGCCTTATTCTTGGTGTCTAATGAAAGTTCAGCCTTTCTGTCTGGAAATCTAGAGAGCTGGGAGAGTGAACATTGAGTTTAAGGGAGAAAGAATGTGTTTACAGTAGAGTGCTATAAATGGCTTTGTTCCAGTACTGCTGTAAAACCTTAAATGAAAAGATATTATCTTTGCCGTGATTTCACTATTGGATCAAGATTAAAGAATGTTCACATGTTGCTGTGAAGTTCAGTATTGCTGTTTAGGTAACTCTTCAGTTAATTCCCAAAGTTTATAGTCAAAGGTCTCTGCAAAGCATTTGATGGTCAAATTTGGAAATCATGAATGTTCTCATCTGTTTGTATCTTTGTAAGAGGAGTACCAGGAAACAAACAAGAGTGAGCTGAATTTTGGAGATGTCCTTTGTATCCCATCAACACAAAGACTTCATTATCAGGCAAAAATCATCTTCTTAGGGAAACAGAAAATAAAAAAGAAGGCTCTGCAGATTGGTTATTTTTTGCTGTCTGTATGATCTCTGCTCTTTTCTGGAATTATATTTTCTGTGCTAGAGAAACAGAATTTCTTAGTTCACTTAGGCAGTACAAATTTGGAAATTTGCTCACATCACAAGATTGAAAACAAAATATGAATAACAGGAGGTAGAAAATCAATATGAGGGTTATTTTTATGAAGCTAGGTATTTTACCCAATTTAAGAAGCAACTCTTCCTTATCAGAAGGGAATGAACTAGGGAGGCTTTACAAATAATCCTTCAGGTGATCGTAGGAAGAACACTCAATTAATTGAGCAGAAGTCTTTGTAACCCAAATTTTGTATACTGTAGTGTACAGAAGGAAATGATCAAAGTTGGAAAATGAAGAGTTTTTTGTCAACCTTTCTGCAGTTTGCATTAGGACAAAATAAATGACCTGAGAACCAGGAAAAATGAACAGAATGTATATCAGTATGGACCTGAGACAGACTCAGGAATGACAGACTAGACAGGCTGAAGTCAACTGTATGTAATAACGTAGAAGTTGTTTTAAGTAGCAGACAAGCCAAAAAAGGCAGATCTGACAAAGATTCTTAAAAAGTGGACATGGTGATTATGAATAAAGTAGATTTTTAAGGTAAAGAAATCTAAAATGCTTCTAAGTTTGTTAACTGAATATCTGTGAGTAGAGGGCTGTGTTTTATTTATTTAGGAGTAAGGGTGACTTTCTACTTTGGAAGTATTTATGTTTGTACTGTGTTCACTAGTAGCCTAAGCCATAAAGAGCTGTTATTCTCCTCATTAGTATGAGCTGAATGCCTGACAATTTAGCTGATATGTTACATATTGAAAAGACAAATTTCAGATTCACTTTTTGCAAATGGTCCTCTTGTGAAGCGGCCCTGTCTGAGTGAATGCAACTGAACCAAATTAATTCAGTGACATGTTTTTAAAAATGTCTTTATTCTTTGCTAAGTTCACATTTTATCCTTAGTCCGTGAAGGACCTCTGTATATTTGGAAGACATACTGTCTGTAGATTCACCTTGCAGGTTATGTCAGTAAAGAGGACTATAGCACGAAAAAATGCAGAGACAGATCCTGTCCCATACTAAGAGCAAATAACTCCAGAGCACTTCGCTGGCTGTGTTGAGAAGCCAGTGCTGCTGTTTCTACCATACCAGCCTAGAAAGCCTACTTTTTTACATCACTTGTTCACATGCCAGGAGTCACTTTAATTTTAATTTGTAAAAAAAAGACACATGGATAGTCCCTCTTCTCTTTCAGAGATGTTGGTTGTTGTTTTTTCTTTTATGGAGAGGAAGGGAAAAAGATAATATTTGTCCAAACAATAACACTAGAGGCTAACCTTATGGAAAATAAACAAGGTATGGAAATTAATCCTACCTTGGAATATTTAAATAGGTATGAAGACATTTGCGGCCTAGCATTCATGTTGAGCATAACATCCTCAAACTGTAAATCCTAACTATGTTTTTTATTTTTTCTCCATTAAAGACACACGGAAAAACTTGGGTTTCTCTTAGTGACATCCTGAATATGTTTACATATGAGACACTCTCTCCAAAATTAAACACTAGCCTGGAATAGCAAGTAAACAATGGGAAAGAGAATATACAGATATTGTTTGAATTAAAGGAAAATGTGGACATTCCCTTTGTTCTCTGACAAAGTTTATTTGAGAACACTCAAACTATTAAATATAGAAGTAAGACTTGGGGGAAAAAGCATGTAATGAAAGCCCTTGTATTCAGACATGTTCATGCTTGAATTATTTTCCAGTGAAAATTACTGAAAAATACTTTATTATTTTCCATGGATAAGAGCTACCCTTACTTTATTTTTGGTGCAATAACTAACCCCACATTTTTAAAGAAAGTATTTTATCTGCAATTCAATGCTTTGGCACTTGTTTTAAGAATGCAAATCAAGAACAGGATGTATTCTACTCTAGTTTTAGGAATTAGCATTAAAAAAAATCTTTCAAGTTTTCCATTTTCAAGGCTAATCTCAAGGTAGACTTGTTTTAATTTCATGTTTGTATGCTTAATGCAGTTACACCTTTTATATTTCCACTACTTTGCTAAAAATAAAAAAAAATCAAAAGAAGCCTTTAAGTTTGATACTGTTATTTAACATTGGTAGTGGTGGCCAGCCTCCAAATGAAGTTAGTGATTGTAAAGTATTCAGTTTAGTAAATGGAAAGAAGCATTAATTTTTCAGAAAGTCCAATTTCCTACATCTTAATAGGAAGTTTTGTTTAGAATGCCCCAAGTGGAATGCCCACAATCACAAATACTTTTTTTCTTTCATGTCCATCTCTGCAGGTGGTAGACGAAACCCAAGAGGAAAAGTCCAACTTTCTCAGCTTTACCAAAGGGACCTGGGAGTAGAGGCTTGACACTGAGTGTGGTACAGAATGGCGTATCTCTAGAACACGGAAGGTAAGGGCTTCATGTGCAGGGTCTTTTTACAACTAATTTATTCTTTGTATCTTAAGTATAATTGCCAATTCTTAGGCAATTTTGACCTCAATAAACATCAGGTTGCGCTTTGCTATGCAAAACAATCAAGAACCACTACTTTGCAGCTCTGTGCTGTAAGTTTCTATTACTGTTGATCAAGCTTTGAGCACTATGTTGGATTTGGAAAATATTTTTGAGTGAATATGGTGTTTATAGAGATAGCAATGGTTAAGGTCATAATGTGAAACGTTACAAGAATGTTTTAAACATTTTAATATGTCTCTTTTGGCTATGTGAAGGTTTTTGAATCATATATAGATAGTTTACATCTTTGTAACACCCATGGCACAACTACTTAGTTCTGAGTCAGCAGTTACCTAAATTGAGCAAGCATTTTTACTTGCACAAGATTGTAGGCTCACATTTAATGCTAGATGTGCTGAGGATTAGGGAGTCATAAGGCTGCTCAAGTAGTTAGATTTGAATTGGAAACTCTGAGAGGGCATAAAAGGCTGTGGTAGTTGTTTTTTTAAGCAGCGGTGTCACAAAGAAAATGAGGAATATCATGGCAGCCTTAGAGGATGAGTTGATCTGCTTCTTTGCTGCTGTGTAGCTATAGAAAAAGGTTTGGTGAGCTAACACAAACTCATTTATTAAATAATCAGGATTTTTGCAAGATCATGTCTTGTAATGAAGATCTCTCACACACACAAATTGCAAAGTTCAGGCTCCAAAGTAGACTACTGTAGTATTGTTCCTTTCCATAGAAAAGGCTGCTTCTTTTGCCAGTTCATGTTGTAGTTTCCTGTTGTAATTAAATGCTCGTTAATAGTGAAAGCAAACCTTATAAATGTTTTCCACATTTGGACTGGGATTTAAACCTCTGGACAATATAAAGTCAGAGATGTCACTGTCTCTCTAATGTTGCTGCAGTGGAAAAGTTTATGTCACACATTGTGAGGTGACTTAACTGACTTAAATGACAGAGAAGTAAGCTCTATATTCATGTGATCTATTATTAATAAAATATTCCTTATCAAGAGTACCGGTCACCTGTTTCATTGCTTTCCCACAATAAAGTAGCTTTCTGATTGGAAATAATGTCACAGATTGGTGCAAATCAAATATTCTCGATGTCTTACGTTCTTCTTACTGCATGCAAACTGAACACAGATGTGAACTGTAGGAAAGTGGCCAGTTTTTCTGTCAGTTTGGCAGGCACTTTATGGAAAGCCTTACAGTAGCTGGCAATTTTGCGGACTGCAAAAAGGTCAGACATACTTTTATTACATAAATGTGTATAGCATTACCCTTAATAAGATTTTTATTTTTTCCCCCTCAACTGCTGTTCTAATTTGCAATAAGAGATAGTGGAGACTTCCATGCTATTTTAGTCTTTTTTTTTCTTTTTTTTTTTTAATGTATGCATCACTTTTATTAAGTTGAAAATGGCATTTTACATTGTAATAAAACAAAGGCAAATCTGATTTTATGCAGTTTACTGAGAAGACACACGAACAGAATTGAAACGTAGGTTACCACACACCACTGAGAAATATCCTGAGGAGTTTAATGACATTTATATCACAATAAAACAAAATAGTATGTATAGATTTGAAATGCAGCAAAGCATTCTGCACAAATAAGATGCATTCAATGCTGTCTGCATGGAGTTATATGTCTGCAAGCCTTTAACATTTTTTTAATTTAGTAATGATAACAATATTAATTTGGTGGTGCTACACTTTTCTTCAGGGAAGTTATTGGGGATAAAATGGATTGTGGATGGACATGCCAAGTGCTATGTGCAGAAAGGAGTGGTCTTTTAAAATCAATAACCACTTAGTTTAAACCACTAATTATCTACATGCATGTTTTGGGAATTACAAGTTTGTTATGTTTTAGCGAGATCTTGGAACAACTTGTGGCTAAGTCTGTCAGTACAGTAGACCACAGTCTTGTTATTTTTCTGTTTTTCAAAGTAGAGCATACACCAATAAACAAATGTTTAAATGACATTGAAACAGATCTGCACAGAAAACAGTACCTTTCAGATTTTTTTCTTCTTCATAAATAATCCCAGTTGAAAACTCTAATAATGATTGAAAGGGCCCTGAAAAGGAGCACTAACAAGCAAGTATCTAAAATACACTAATCTAAAGGATGCACGTTTGCTCTTTTGTTCAGGACACATATGCAATTGGTTGAATTCCATGGGGAAATATTGCCAGTGAAGCATTAGCAATGCTTGAGATCCCAGATAAAATTTTGCAGTTTTAATCTCAAACTATCCATGAAATACTTTCTTTCACCCCCCAAAAAATCCTAAACCCTTCCTACTTAATTTTGTGTTTGAATCAGTTTCTTGATGCTTTACAGTTGTAATGTCCAGCTTATATCGTCTTCAAGTCCAGGGCCATTTAAGTGTGTGTGTGTATTTGTGTTTGGATGTGTATGGGTAGACAAACAAGACCTGACTCTTTCAAAGAGGTAAGCAATAGGAAGGGAGTGGGATTGTTTATCAAGATGTATAGGCCTAGAAGTAGTGAGATGAAAATAGAAACAAAAAAAAGAAGACAGAGTGCTAGAAAATATCTCAAGAATTTTTAACTATGGGGTTTGGAGAACATGGGAACTGATAAAAACCTTATAGTTCAAGGCATTTAGAACTCAACAGGCCTAAAGATTAGAAAATGGGCTTCAGAAAACAGCCCAGCTATGGAGGGTGACACATTTTGGTGATGTAATTTACTTCTAATGTGTTTTCATCCTCTTTCACAGCTCTCTGGAGCATCCTTCTTTGGTCTGCACTGGACTAGGTCTTTATTGGCTGCAGACATGGCAACTGATGCTTCCTGTCTTCAGACCAAGCTCATTTTCTTTCTTCACATTGCTCTTTTGGTAATTCTTCCATTTTGATAGTAAGAGGCTCAAGAGTATTCCAAGCCTTCAAAGAACTCTGTTACTACTACTGCAATGTATACATCTAGAGCTTGATGGGGAATCTGAGATTTGTTGTAGAAACATTAACATTTGTATATTATGTATAGAGCTAGAATGAATTTTGCAGCCGTCATTCACGATGGTAGAGATCTGCTTTCCCATAAATGGCCTCACTGAAACTATGGACTTATGCACAAAAAGAGTAGCAGGCATAAATCTTACTTCATTTTAGTATTAAAAATATAGTTGGAAATGTGGTATTTTTTTTTGTTGAACAAAATCTGGAACAATTCTGGTTTCATTGAAAAAGTCTTTAGTTATGATTGATTTGAATTCCAACTTTCATCTGTACTTATCTTGCTTATTAAAATATGTCTGATGACCTTTCTCAGTTCTATACCAAATGCATTCAAAGCAAATGATCCTGGGTGCCTCCACACATTGCTGTTACACAGAACAGAACAATATGAGCTCCCTCTTGTGGTCGAAAACCACTTCTCATTCCCCCAACTGAATCGAGAGTACCTCTAATAAAGCAGCTAAAATGTTTTAAAAGTTTCTTGTGTAATTCCTGGACTTCATTAAAGGATAACTCCCTGATATCCCTCAGTATTAGGGAGAGAAGAGATTTAAAATTATGGCACAAGAAAGGATAGGACTAGGTGTCACTCTAACCACAAAGTAAAAGTTTCTCTGAATTGTGTTTAAAATCCTGAATAACCATGCTACACATGCAGGTAGAGAGTTCTTAGTCTAACAGAACATATTTTTTAGCCATTAACATAGAGATAAGAACCATGTTTTCATTAAGATGGAAAGAAAAACTAACAGCTTCTGAGCTGACAGACACTGCAAAATAAGCTACTCGTTGTAGGCACTTAAAGACTGAAAATTCTTAGAAAACTGTGGAGCAAAACAGTCCTCCCACACAAAAATAATAGTCAGGAAGTGACAACTTCGTCAGTAGTACTATTTTACAGGTTTGCAGCCCAGAGTCTGCTTATAATTGTTGCTTGTTTACCACGATTACTTTTGCTCCTATTAATGAATCAGATAGCAAACAGTAAAATGACACTGAAATTGTGGCTTATTTAGTCTGTAGTTGATGCTCTTTCTTGAGGGAGTTATTGTCATGTGGTTCTTTCCCTACCTTTACAAACCAGTAGGAGACTAGAAACATAGACTGACTTGAATTAAAATGGCATACAAGGTCATAGACTCATATGCTGTGTCAAAGAGATACTTTGTTTTGTAATCTGTGATTTTTATTTTTAAATACTAAAACTGCTTATATTTAGAAAAATGTTTGTCAACTGTGCGACCAGTTGTGAGTAAGTGAGACATTGTTCTGTTTTGACTGGTGCAATGTTTATGGATACCTAATAGCTGTTAAAATGACATCTTAATTGGCTTATTTTGGACAGTTCTTTTAACTATTTTGAATTACAATGAGAAATACTGAACATCAGATTTTGCATCATATGATCAAGGTGTTGCAAAGGATCTCTACTACTGTTCTCAAGGAGTTAAGAGAGAGCAATTCTATTGTTGTCTGTGTGGTAGTTTTAGTTTTTCTGGGAAGTACTCCAGGAAAAACAAGGCCAGGAGGGATTTCCCTGAAAGGAGGTATGTGTAGACAAGGTGACAATACACCTCCTCAGCATTGAATGAGAGGTGGATTAGGATTGTTCATTAATCTTTTACCAAATGTCATTTCTCTGGCAGAAGATAAAAGTTGCACAAGAGAGTTAGAGACCTTAGAAATAACTGAAGAATAACCAGGGTGGGGAAAGGGAATCAGAAGAATTTATTTAGAAAGTGTAACTTATGCCCTTTTATAACTATATTGAAAACATCCTGGTATGATACCTTTCTTACTAGACCAGATTCTCTTGCATGTGAGCATGAATTTGATTATATTCAGGAACAATTCAAGCCATACTTTTGAAAGGTATCTGTTTGGTTATTTTTTGTGGGAAGATTTTTAACAGCACTGGCTGCATGGAGATTAAAGGAGCAGTAGTGAATATTTCTATTAAAAAAGAAGAAAACATGGGAGTGTCTAATCATAGAGACAAACTTGTTGCCATAATCTGAGAATTAACCCTACAAAGAGAAAAGATGGAGACAAACTAACAGCTCTGATTTCTGGAGTGCAAATAACTTGTCAAGCTGTCAAAGAGAACATTTTTACTATTTATCATATTGTTCTGTTCTTTGAAACACTTAAACCTTCTGTCAATAACTTTTGAGCCCACTTGTTTAGTTTTTGAACATTCTCTAGCCTACCTGCAGCAGAAGGGCTTCAACAAATAGTGATTTCCTTTAAAGCATAATTTACTTTAAGAAGCATTTTTCAATCCATATGTGATTATAAACTTTAAAGGAAAATAGGATGATGAAAGTTTAGCTGGAGAAATCCATTTGTAAACATATTGATTTTTATTACTTCTTAATTAGAAAATTATAATATTTGGCTTTCCTAGAGTAACAGTTTTGATATGCTACAATTACTTTATTAAGTCACACTTATTTTTCCTGCTTTTCCATTTGTTCTTTTGCTTTCTTTCTTACACTCTTCAGTTTATTTGGTTGTTTTTGTCTTTCTTTTCTTGCTCTTACTTCCTTAACTACCACACCATATGAAGCCAGAGAAAACCTCACTAGCTCATAGCGTTGCTTAGCAATGTCATGTATCTCTTGTTGTCTGTTGTGAAGCCATGGTGTCGTGGTCTTTCAACAAAGACTGCTGCCTCACTGCTCTGCTATGGGTCCATTTTTTTCCCTGAGATTTCTGATAAGAGATGATGTGTCTAGACAGCATATATAAGAGATTACCTTCTATCCATTTTAACATAATTAGACCAAGCCATACCAAAGCTCACCAAGATTTTATGTTTAAAAGGTCAACAGCTTTTATTTCATATTTCAAAGATAAGCACCTTACATTGGGCTTAATATGTAGAGTGCTGTGCCTGAAAGAAAAGGAACTTCAAAAGATTTCTCCTTCTATTATATCATTCAAAATAGACATTTGATACTGTAATATGTCCATTTTAACTTCTGTGATTCATGGAGCCAGAGATAAAAATAGGTCAGCTATGCCCCTACTGGTACAGGATTATTCCCTGAAATATATTTTCTATTTCTAAGTCCAGAGTAGATTTAACTATCTCAAGTGAGGATTTACATTTATTAAACTGGAGGGCTGTTCTTTGGTGGTCTTAATATATTATCATTTATTATTTGTATTATGGCAGCAATAGGAGAGCTCAACTGAAATGAGGATCCCACTGTGCAAGGTACTTTATGAACACATAACATGAAGTAATTTTTCCCCTCAAGGGTTTACAGTTTAAATACATAAAACAAAGATTGAGAAAGTGACCGTACCAATATCCCTGTTTTAGTAAAGCACAACTGAAGCAAACAGAGATGAGCTGCTCCTGGGCTTGCTGATAATATGAATAACAGACCTGATAAGTGAGTCCAGAGCTGCTGTATTTGAGCCTTGTACATTACCCAGGAACAGGTTTTTGCGATTGAAGTCAGCTGTCCTTGGATGATTTGACTACTAGATGTCATTTTTCTTCTCTAATCTCTTGCCTGTTTTGGGATTATAAAATTCACCAGATTACTCTGAATTATACAATTTCCAATGTTAAGTAGTCCTGCTCATTCACTATAACACTCAAACATCCGAAGGAATTTATCGATAACCCACTTTTTAAGAACTCCCTCCATTGTTCATCAAATGACTTTTTGAGTTTTTTCAGTTTATTCTTACCCTTTTCTCTGCTAGTTCCTTTCTTGCTCGTCTCTGAGTTCTTTATATCCTTCTGTAGTTTCCTAATTCAAAATTCCCACAACTGGGGATCAGTGAACAGTTTTGTCAGTGTTCTACAAAACAGAGAAGTTGGCTTTGGTTTTTCCAAGTAATCCCTGTGTAACATAATCTATAACTGGAAAGATGTCTCCTTGCAAATGTTTCTCTGCCTTGCAAAGATCAGTAAGGCAAATCTAAGCTAAAACAGTACAGCAGGGTTCTAAACAGCCTAGTCTTATAAAGCTAGCATGTCATGTTTGCAGACTTTTAAAAACATTCACAAAAGAAAATAACAAAACATGGAACAGAATATCCCTTCTGAGGTATTCCTAACCGTATTATATGCACTTTCCAGGCACTATCCTTCCAGCAACCTTTCCCACAGTATAATATTCCTTGGGGGGTGGCAATGGAGTCTATTCATGTCTCTATTTTTTTTTTCCTTTTCTCAGTTTGGACTAATACATCTACCCCCTCTCACCCAACCAACAATATATTTTCTGATTTAGCATTGAGACAACAGGAGAGAAAATGGCAGCAGATTTCAATATGTTAGCAACAAAAAGAATGCTAACAGCTCACTATTTTGGGGAAAAATAGAAGCCAGTGTCTTCAGGCTCAGACATCTGTTTCATACAATTTGCCAAGAAATGCCATCGCTGTGAGCTCTAGTATCATTAATTAACATAATATAGCTAGTATTGAAGGGATTGTTTTAAAAGATTAAAGAAAATATGTGTTGTATGTGTATTTTCTGTTCTTTTTCGTACTCTGGTAAGTTTTCATTATTCTTCTTCAGAATTGCCAGTATTAACTTCTTTAATCATTTGTTCGTTTTGCTCAGAACTGATGATGCTATAATGATGTTATGCTGTGCGTCCCCTTAATCTATAACAAACTATTGAAAGGCAATTAGCGGTGCTAGGCACACTTACCAGCCACTGATGCAAACTTTTGTTCTACAGCATGCTTCTTTGTTGTTCAGTCAGCTTTATCCAAGACCATGATACCTTCCAGCCAGCAATGAATCAGTAACTAACAAAACACAACTGTTGTACCAAGTGTGCAAGTTAAGCTAGGAAGTGATTGCTTTTGACTGTGTTTTAGTTCCTTATACTCTTTGCTCTGCCTACAGCAGAGGCTTTGCAATTTAGGATGGTCCTAGAGTAGCTGCTGTGTGCAGCTCAGCCACTGAACGGGGAAAAAGTTGCAGAGTCAAAAACCTACATACAGTATTTATTCTGTGTATGGGTTGGCTTTTACTCTGAGTGCCTTGTTTTCCTGCTTTTCTGATTCCTGGAGTTGCATGCACAGTCGAGTCTAGTGTATCAAGGCTTACTCTTTCCACATAGCATTCTGTGTCTTCCTCCTCCACTCCTCAAGTGTGTGTGTATGTGTAATCTGCTTAGTTCAGTCATTTCATATATCTATCATGTATTTTCCCCCACGATCCTGTCTGCCTCATGGGTTAGTGAAATTTCAAACATTAGTTAGAAATTCAATGTTAACTGACTTTGATTCTTTTTATTTTCCTAAGCACATTGCTGGTGCATAAAGGCTTTAATGAAGAAATAAAATTGAATCTGCGCTGAGGCCTTGAAGAGCTGACTAGCCTGTGTTATTAAAAAAAATGTCAAAAATGTTTTATTTCTTTTAAAAAAATCTTTATAGACTTTTTTTTTTAAATTCTAAAGTGAAAAAATTATCTAGCCATAACAGTTATTTTCAGTAGGCAGCAGATACTGCAGCAACAGTAAAACCCTAGCTGATAATCATAGAATCACAGAATCACAGAACGGTTTGAGCTAGAAGGGACCTCAAAGATCATCTAGTTCCAAACACCCTGCTAAGGGCAGGGACATCTCCCACTAGCCTAAGTTGCTCAAAGCCTCATCCAGCCTGGCCTTGAACCCCTCCAGGGATGGGGCATCCACAGCTTCTCTGGGCAACCTGGGCCAGTGCCTCACCACCCTCACAGGAAAAAAATTTTTCCTGATATCTAATCTAAATCAGCCTTTTTTCCAGTTTAAACCCATTACCCCTAGTCCTGTTGCTACATGTCCTTATTAAAACTTACTGGACAGCTTTTTTTCCTTGCAGTAATCTGTCTTTGCTTGTTAGTAATTTATTATTTTTCAAATATAGCTGGGTCCTTATATTGCTGTTTTATCTTACATAAGATATAGGAAATTACAAATACTGTAACGTGGCTTAAAATGAGATCCCATTTTTTTTTAAATGGGATTTCAAAGTGTGCATGATCTCTCATACCTATCTCAGAAGTTATACTGTATAAAAATGTTAATTTAAACATCAACATTAGAAAAACACACTGCTTACTTGAGGCCATATTTTTATAAAACCTAGACCATGATTTTTAAACTGATTATGCAGGTTTACTATTCTAACTTCCTGTGTAACATACTCAAGGTTACAGCTTCATGTTACAGTTGAGCTAATATAAAGTCATGCTGTTATCAAATGGTGATTGGGTTCAGCTGGCTGCTGTTTGATCAGGTGTAAGGAAAACAGACAGAAGTGTATAGTGCAAGCTGGGCTGGAGCAGAACACCCTTCCTTGACCGTGGTAAACTGAAGATTAGTTGAGCTGTAACTTTGAACCTTCTTCTTATTCTGACATGGGAGTGCTGTTTTAATTTTGCTTCTGTTATTCAAGAACCTTCCTGTGTGGCACAGGAAAAAAAAAAATCCATGGAAAGAATTATAGTTTATAGTTGCTTTTATGCCTTAATTGTTTAAGAATTCTTCCTCAGGTGGTTAAGGCCTACTATTACTTATAACTTGGTACTAACAGAATTAAAGAATTTGTACCAAGTACTGACAGATGTGGTAGCAATAGTTCTTGTAACCACCAAAATGAGAGAGAAAGAATAATCCAAATATGAGGGGTCTGGAAGATTCCAACTCAGTGTCGGCTATGCAGACTGTATATGGATCTATATAGGCTATGCTACAGATTTTCTGTGTTGTTCTGGACAAATACAGCATATTTTTCTGTTTTTCTGTATTACTGATGAACTTGTAAAACACCACATAAAGGGACCCTCGGCAGGCGAGATGATAATAGTCAAATGAAACACAGTCACATTTGAACATTTTATTATATGAAGACATGCAACTGAGTGGGATTCGTCAAGAGTCTTTGCTGTTAGCTCACATAAAGAAGTTCTTTCTCTTTTGGCCCATCCTCAGGCCTGAATGTAGTGTCAGACATCTGATTAACACAGAAAATCATAGGCTTGCTGAATCATTTGATATTTCTTGGAGAATAAAGGGGACTATAAAATAGAACATGAATAATTCATATACAGGACGATCCAAAGTCATTTTCTGATGATGTGATTTCTCCCCCCTTTCAGAACTGAACTTTTCTTTTAAAAGCCAGCGTGATAAAAGTGTATTTCTGTAGTGTGGAGACGTCTTCCTTTTCAAATGTTTATCTTATAAAGTAGAAGTGTCACAAATGTTGAAAATAGGAAGAAGCGAGACAAAAATAAATTGGAATTTCTTTACCATGGAGAACTGTAGGGTGTGAAAATAAACGGACTTGTTATTTCAGGAGATTTAGTCATGACAGCAGAAAACTATACTTTCAGCGGAGGGTACAACTAATTTTTAAGAGCATCACCCTGTCACGAAATATAAACTGAGAACTTGGCGCGGTATTTTCCTTCTGTGGAGTGCTTGGGAGGAGATGGAAAATAGAATCCTCCTCAGTCTGCTTCATTGCCACAGCTACATTTAATGGGCTGTGCTGGGGTGCTAAGAAATACAATCTGGAAAATTTTGTTCTGGTGGTTTAACATGTTAAAATCCTGAGTGTTTTTTTCTGCTGACTGTCTCATCTCTAGATTTCCATCTCCATTTCAGTGTTAACAGACAGAAAGGTTTAAGCAGATGAAGTCTATTACTATCCTTACTCTTCCTGTTTTCCAGGCTCTCCCTGATTTTTTGGTCTCTATAGCCTCATTCCAACCCTTTTTACTGTTATCATGTGAATGCTTATACACAGTCAAGGCTTGAGCCTCCTGAAACAAAGATTCCTGGCAATAAACAGAAATTGTTATCTCTGGAGAAAAATAATAATCTTGTTTTGTGATATCAAGTGTGATGGAATAGGCTTTTGTGATGAATTATCTGAGTAATCTGGGAATACCAGAGGGTGATGAAGTGAATCTGCTGCTTCGCTTCTGTTTAAGAGGGCTGTAGGTAGGAGAAGGTGCCATCTTGACTGTTGGAATATTGTAAAATCTGATGGGGATTACAGATGAAAGACTGGTACCTGGATAAAAGCAATAGAAGGAGAATAAGTAAGATGAGGGACAACTACACATGAGGCTGTGATGTGTAAAAGCCCTATGAATGGGTTACACTCATGCACTGGCAATGTGTTTGCTTGTATGTACTGAAGCCAGTTTGATATCTTGTGTTCATTGAAGACATGGGATTTGAGTCCTTCATTTTTGTCATCCTTTATAAAATAGACTTTTATTTTTTCTATACACCAATATTATAGTACTTTACTGTGTAGATTCTAATTGTACTCATTACATTCCCATAGTATTGTTTCAGTTGTCTTAGTATAAATACATTTTTTTTTGCAGTACAGATTATTTCCACATGGAAAGGGGAAAAAAACCACTGTGGTCTGTCAAAGGTACCATTAAAGCAATACAATAGTGTCTGCATTGGGTTTGTGCCTGTCTCGTTTGGGGATGTAATGCCTTAACCTAACAGTTACACTGGAAATGATGACTAACTCATGGAATCCAATTTAAAAAATCAACAACAGTATTCCACTTGAGCGAGTGATAATAGCAGCTTGGAAGGGGCTTGAGTCAAAGACATTGCACTGGTAGTGCCTGCAGCGGTTCCTGATAAAGTGATGGTATAAAAAGCATGTGAGAGAGCATCACAGCACATTGTCAAATGTAATTAGAAACAGGTGTATAAGTAAATGGTTAGGTTGACTTGTGGCTCATTTGTTTCCAGTAGTAACAAAAGGTTTCTCTAGTAATTATCCTGAAACTGGGTTCTCATATAAAACTTGGGGACTTTATGGGTATGTATGTATTTTGTCTTGCATTATTAGTCAGAAGCCTCTGGAAAGAGTCAGAAACCATAAAACAATTTATGCTGTGATCAGGGGACTTCTTAATCCCTTGGGGAAAATAGCACAAGGCAAGTCTTGATTTTTTTTTTGGGGGGTAGTGGGAGGGGTGGTGGTGGTGGTGGGAGATGGAAAGAGGAGAGCAGAAGGTACTCAAGTTTTTGGTGTTTGTTTTGTTCATGTTTTCATTGGGTCTAGTGATAAAAAGCTCAAAGGCTGCTTGGCAGTGACCTCAGTCCTGTTCCTACGACCAGGGGAATGCAGGCGGGAAGCTAAAGCTTGCCTTTAGTCAGTGATCTGCGAATAACCCTCAGTCCCTTAATGACGTGAGAGGAGCCTCCAAAGGGAGACAGTGAGTCAGAGAGAAGGAGGCACAGAGATTGCTTGAACAACCATTAGCACGTCATTGGTAATCCCAGTGACACCTTTCACATCCCTGGCATTTGTCTCAATGCACTCTACTGCAGACTGGTACTATGTTTTATTTAAGGCTTTCTCACTGCCTTCTGGAGATGTGTGTGTGCTACTGTAGCCTGACTGATTAGTTGTCTGTTATGTTTACTAACACTCTGAGATCCTGCAAGAGAGGGGAATCTGTGGAATTTCTACCATGGCTGGTAGAAATTTTACCCCTGGAATGAATCTGCGTTTTATATTAGACACAAGGAAAGGAAAGGGTATCCAAATAAACACGCAAATGAAAGCAAATCTTTTATAGAACATTTGAGTTGCCATACCGCAGAACAAAAAGTTGCCTTGATGTAGTATTACCCAGCTATGCTTCTGCCTGCTTGTTGTCATCTAGTAAGAAACTTGTGATAATATGTATGCATGTACTGACGAGGAATGCTAATCTTCTGCGCTTTGCATCTCTGCTGAGCATTTGTGTTCATCTAAATAGCTGCTTAGAAGCTAGACAAAGGAAAGATGAAGCCAAAAGCTTTTCAGAAGAATAAAGTCAGAGTCCCTTTTGGGATAATGCTTCTTCCTCATTCAGAAGAAATCTATTATTTGGGGTAGAGGTGAGGGGTAAGTGACAACCCAGCAACAGAAGTTGCTACAGTGAGCAGAGTGAAGGTGGCTGTTTAAAGAGGCAGTTTGTTATGTGGTTCCATAGCTGTTAAGGTTGATCAGAATTGCAGCTCTTGCAGTCCTTTCCTCTCCCCAGCCTTCTCTCCCTCACTGATGCTTCTGACTCTTTGGTGCAGCTTTCCATTTAGTCACCATTTCAATGGTTGACCCTGAGCAAGTACTGTCCCTAATGACTCAGTTTCCTCTTTTGTCAAATGTCATGCTAGTAGTCATGGTAATAACATGACTATTATTCACCTGGATCTTTAAGTACTAAAGCTGTTTTCACCTCAGCTTTTTACAGAAAGTTTCAGGCTTCTATCTGTGATTTTTAATTTTCTTTTGCAAAATAAAAAAGGAATTAATACCCACAACATTTCAGGTAAATACTTTAGTTGTGGATACTTTTAATTTTTATGTGAGTCTTCTGCTGTAGTGCCTCCGAAGGAGATAAATTTGCTGCCCTTAGCCAAGTTTTCCCTGGACTACAATTCCTGTGATCTGTGACAGGTGAACATTCTCCTCATATACTGGTCTTCTAACGTTTAAGAGTGGCTGTGTTGCATAAGAGGAGAGAACATCTGAGCTGGGAAGCATAAGGCACTGTAGTGGCATTAGCAAATAAAATATTCAAACTTATGCAACAAAAATCTGAGTTTTTAGTAGGAAGATATTCAATTTTCCAGTCACTCTACTTACTCCAAAGAAGATAAATATAACTGTGATACTTTCTCTAAGAGAAATAACTGAGCATTTCCTCCCCGAAGGGAGTGTATACCAGAATTTTTGCTAATAAAAGCTGCAGAAGTTTGAAGAAAGTGTGGAAGTCTTCATAAGGAATAACATTAAGCAGGTCTGCTCTTTCCCTAAGGGACTATTCTGACAGTTGGATATCAACTCGTGTTTCCTTTCTACAGCTTCAGTACCAATATTGGCTGAGGAGAGGATGATGTAGGAAGAGCTGTAGCAGCTCTACACTACCCAAGGATTCCCTGCGCTGAACAACAGAAAAGCTTTAGTAATAACACTGGTAGTACAAAACTAGAAAAAGTACCTTGCTTGTTATATTAAGGAAGCACCTCTTCCTGTAAGTTTTTATCACTCTTGTATGACACACATTTTTCCTCTTGTAGTTGAAATAGATTCTAAAAATCTTTTTTTCTTTCCCTTTTTATCATGAGTCAAAACTGCTAATTTAATGTGTATGAAGAACTTGGATTATCCAGCATGTACTAAACATAGCTACTGAACATTTGCCACATGTCAGAACTTCGCAAATGTTGTTTGTGGAATTATTTATATTGACTACATTGGAAACATGGGTGATTAGCAATGATTACCACAGTAGTTTGCGAAGACTTACAGATGGAACTCCCACTATCCTTTATGGACAGAACTTCTTGATATGTCTAAGCTTAAGCTTGGCATTCAGTGCAGCTTTTAAAGGACGGCAACTGAGAAATGCAAAAGGGAAGATAGTATTGAGTTCAGAACAGCAGGTATAAAGAAGGAATGAGAATGACTGCAAATCTGTTGTCAGTTGGTACCCATAGGCTTCCATTAATTTCCAGCGACTGATTTCTGGGTACGAGTACAGCACTTTTGTTTCTGGCAAAGTAAAGTGGTGATTATGATTCTCTTCCTGAGCTAGGGGAATTAGTTGGTGTTAACATCAACTGTTGAAAAAACTTAAGGATTATGTGTATTCTTATAGTAGTCTGGTACACTATATTCTACAACATTCTGTAATAACTTCAGGGAAAGGGCTACTATGCAATGCAATCAGCACTTCTGATCATTTGCTATGATTGCTTCTAAGCGGTGGAAATTTTCTGGGACATACGAGAACTTCGTGATGCCAAGAGAAAGTGCAAAATGCTGTAAACAGAAAATTGCCTGGTTTGCAATGTGGCAAAAGTAAGTCTTGCCTTTAACAGAATGGCTTCCTTGGTTTTGTCTTCACCTATAATTTGTGAAACCTACCTTTTCTGCCTTTGACAATTTTAGCCAGTGAAATATGGAATGTTGTTTAAATTGGAGTTAAAACTTTGCCTAAAACTGAACAAACATTTTTTTTGCCTAAAAATTAAGAAAGTGTCATTATTTACTCTTCACATTGCAATAATTCCTTTGTTTGGAGAAATTATTTCTTTTAGTTTATAAGACAGGTCTTGATCCTATGATGCAGAAATGCAGTTCAACCAGATGTCTGTGTTAACTAAAGCCTGTTTCTATCCTATTGAGGATAATGCAACTGAATATCAATTGCACTTAATTAATTAGTTCAACTTTACAGCAGTTTACAAATAATCCCCGTGAGTTTTGTTGCTGCCTACTTGTTTGTCTGTACTTATTATTATGCTCACTGAAAGCATAAACATGATTAAAATGCTTTCCTAGACTTTTTTGCCTCCTACGTTGGAATGTATACCTTGTTTTCATGACACTTCATGAGAAAATCTGTATTAAAGGTTCAGGC
Organism: Syrrhaptes paradoxus; assembly: GCA_013400615.1. Classification (NCBI taxonomy): domain Eukaryota; kingdom Metazoa; phylum Chordata; class Aves; order Pterocliformes; family Pteroclidae; genus Syrrhaptes; species Syrrhaptes paradoxus. The sequence continues at coordinate 65,758 of VZTO01004515.1, forward strand.
TCAGATCTTCAGAAAATACATTGGTTTTATCAGGGCTGGTATCCTATAGGCCTGTGCTTGGACCCCTACACATGGAAGCTAATTAGTTGAGCAGGGAAGAAAACTAAAGGACCTGAATGGATATTTTTTCTTCTTTTGATGGAGATAGTTACGGTATTTTTGGAGTCACATTACATTTTTGTTTGCTTTCTTGGCAATTTCTGATACCTAGAAGCTTGATACCTAAAACTCTCAATGAAACAAAAGCTTTATTAGAGACTCTCTGGTTGGAAACAAGTTTTTGGTGAGTAATATAACACAACTAATTGGTGTATTTAAAATCTAGCTGTCTAATGTTCAGCTGAACACTATTGCTGACTCTTCAGTGGTGGAGAGATACTGGTATAACCCCAGTCTTGTTCTCAGAAAACATTTATATATTTTAAAGTTATTAGGTATAGAGTGTTAAAAGTTCAGGTATGCTTTTCTTTTGCTTGCCAGGAGAAGTTGTTCTTGTAAGGAGTCTTTCCTGCCTAGAATATTATGTATGTCACGTCATAAGCTGCCAGTAAGACTGGTGCAGGGGAATGGCCACAGGAGGAAATTCATCCCTGCCTCTGCCAAAACCCAAAAAGGTACCCCTTAGAAGGCACATGTAAGTGTCTAATTTTCTGGAAATTTCAGTCCAGCGCTTGAATTTTGACCCCCTAGAAATATTCTGGGTACTCCTCGTGTACTGTAGGAATACAAAAAATGTGTTCTAGAGTTGAGTGAGACCATCTCTTGATCATAGTGTTCATGTGACAGTCAATCAGGCAAGTAGTAATTGTCATTCCATAAATCACAGGGAGTTGGTTAAACTCCTTATAAATACCAAAATTTTGCACCAACAAATCTGTGTAATACAGAAATGTCACAGCCCATGTTCATTTGCAAACTTTTCAAAGAGGATCTCGTCTAACTTGCACTGAGAGTTTTATAAACTTTTTCATATTTGCAGCTATACCCCCTGAGCCATGAGTACCTTTTAAATCTGCAAGAACAGAAATGCTTAACTGAAGGAGTACCTTAGATCTC
>VZTO01004516.1:0-24782 GCA_013400615.1 Syrrhaptes paradoxus
TCATGTGTCAAACCATAAACACTTCACTGGGAAATACTCTGCATTTGAGACTGAAAGCAGCATCCTGTGGATTACTGAAGATTTTAGTCTTCCATCACTGTTCAATCAAACACAAAATGAGAAACAATTCTCTTGATATAATAATGCTGAAATCATTACTCTTTTATATGTAATGAACTTTTATTGATATTAGCTCCAGGGTTTTTTTGTGTGATGAAGAAATAAAAATTAAGTAATGACTTTATGAATAAGCTTTTACAAACTAAAACCAACAAATTTATGTGGATCAAAATATACAAATCAGTCTATTAATTCAATAGAACTTTACTTGTTGTGTTGATACAGATACATATGCTGCAAGGTCTAAATATCTGAGGATGCACTTCTTTTCTGTGAAGTATGAAGTGGACTTAGATATTATGAATATGTTAAATCCTCCAATTTCAAATTCAGCCAATGAACAGATCTTGGATGAGCTCTATGAATTTCATGACCAAAAACCAGATCCCCTTCTTCAGATGTCTGGATAGTCCTGAGCAGAAAGTTTTTAAATAAAGTGATTAATTTTTGTGATAGATTCATAAACTTATTTTAACAAAATAAATAAATAATCTATTGATTTTATGCATTGTTAAGTGTAGTCTTCTCAGTTCTGTGTTGACTACAAAGAGACTCTTCCAATGGGCTCTTGATCATGCAAAGTCTCCTCCAATCAGCTCTATGTCCATGTGCTGTCCACACGCTGATCTTTGCTTCTTCCAACGTTTCTTTCTTGCTTTATGACCCACTTTCTTTTTCTAGGCGCTTTCCTTACGCAACATGCTTGTGCATGAAGTTTAAGACAAACAAAACCTCCACAGTGCAGACAAAAGTTAAAGTGAAGTCCTTTTGACAGCCAGGAGGGAGAAAAGGATCCCATAACTCTTCTAGGGATGTGAAAGTACAGAGGCTTACACTGGTTGAGGCTTTCAGAATCAGAAAATTTCCTTTGTATGTCAGTCTCAAGGTGGCAGATGGAGCTGAAAAAATGGCAGTTCGGTCTTGAAGGTACAAGTTTATTAAGAAATATACCGTTGTAATCTCCCAAAGAACCACAGAAGATATTTTTTTCTGTTACCTAATGTAACACTTCAAGGAGCCTCCATAGTAACATGGCTATGCTTTGGTCATTCTCCAGTACCTTATTACTTCACTAGGCCTAATAATTTACAAGAGCCAGCCTATGTTGCCTGTGACTCTGCAGGTGGACAGAAGGTTCACCATTAGATAAAACTGTGCTGTTTCTTGTCAAACACATGTGTCTTTGAGGGTGGGGGGGGAAGGAATATTTAGTCTATAAGGTAATAAACCAAAGCTCTGTGACAGTCAAACTGAAAGAGTGAGGGATGAAGTCAAGTGACATGTAAGAATTTATGTTGCATGGACTCAGTAGCAACAATTCTAGTGCATTGGAAGGAGCAAGTTTCTCATTTGGTAACTTTGCATAAAACAAAACTGTTCTTACGTAAGCATGTGAACTTTGAAATAGTTTGCTTGAAAACCTGTCTGCAATCCTGGATAGCAGACCGAGCAGGTTATGGAGATGAACTGCAAGACTCTTCTCAGGACTCGAATAACAGTGCAGCAGTTGGTAAGTACTGAGGTAAGTAGCTTGTTCCTAGGGTCATCCTATAAATATTTATACTTTCATAATTAGTTCAGAAGAAGTTGCTGTGGAGCCAATCAGTAGAAATTGATAAAGGGAAGAATTTTTAGTGCAACGCATTTAAGTGAAGCTCCTCCAACCCCCACTATCGTTAGGGAACAGAATTTACTTCTAAATCAGACGGCATTATATTGTATCGGTTTGAAATAGCTCTGCTGCTAAGACTGCATTTAGATTTCAGTGTTGCATCTAACCTAAAAAGTGATTCTATACATCTAGAATATATTAGTAGAATACAATAGAAAATAACATAATGTTTAAGATATCTCACAGTTACTGATTCAAACTCATCCTCACATTCAAAGTTAGAGTTTAATTTTATTTTTACTTTTTGTTCCCACTTTCCTTTTGAAAACATATACCGTGAGCTTACAGCTGAGCAAATGAAATGCACTTTGACAACCTGTGAGTCAGACTGAAGGGATGCTTATTATATTGCACATGAAAACCCTTCTTAATAGATTTTTCATCAAGAATACCAAAGTGACAACTGTGACTCAATCTTAAAAGCAGAAGTAGAGAAAATACAGGGGGAAAAAAACTAATGATAAGTGCAAAATGCTGTTTCGTGTTACTGTAAATAACCTTTTCACTTGCTCCTTTTTAAAATAGCTCATCTGCTGGAAAGAGCAATTTGAGTATTTAACATTTAAGTTGATGCTTCTTTTCACATAGAAGCAATCCATTGAATGGATTATTTTAATTTAATTTAGAGCCATTAATTGTTTAAGGGTTGGTCTAATTTTATGTTCTAGAATGTTATTTTCACATTCTAAAACAGATTGTCATTGACTTTTTATCAAGAGGAATTTATTTTAGTGACAATTCATCCAATTGACTTAAATTGCCTCTGGTGGATTGACATATGGCCTCCTAAAATTATTTTACTTATCTGGTGACATTATTTCCCAATTTGTACTTGGGAAATATTACAGAATAGATTCTGATATCTTAGAAATGCTTTGGAGTCCCAGTATGATCCAGCTGTTGCATGGAAATTACAGACAGTTGTAAGTAAGCTTGACTGTGTCTTGCAAACTGCAAAACTTGACTAATCAGGCACCATTTATTTTGTTTATTTTTTCAACAAAACCTAAGAAATAAAAAAATGACTTTGTTGTTCAGAAGCTTAGTGAATAGGACATTAAAATCACTGCTTATATGCAAAGATAAGCATAGTGAAGTTTTTTGTTTTATTTTTTTTCCAGGAAAGCAATGAAGACCCTGGATTTAGCTCTGTTGCATCAGGAACCTGAACTACTATTAGATTTGTTTCTTTATGCACAATAACAGTATAGATAACTTTCTAACTAGGCTGGAGAACAGCTGCTATGGTGCTTATTAATACTGAGTATTCAAATCTGAATATGTCTTTCAAATGCTACAAATGGTAACTGGCTTCATAAACCACGTGTATTACTGGAGCTAGTGGCTCCACCATTTTTCTGTGGTTACACTTCAAGTCTTGAACTACAGCCAAAGTATATGTAGAGTTAATGCATAGTAATAAGTAATGCTGCTTACACTTCAAACTATATAAATACAGCTGAAACAAACTAAAGAAGATAATACCATGTCTCATTTTATCACTTACTACCGTCAGTCATGGTAAAGAAGCAGTGAGTATGATATCTGGAGATGAAAATATCTTATCCTAAAAGACTTCATTGGCCAATACCTGTCACATATCAGGATAATGCATGAGTTTTGATGGATTTTTTTAATTATTCCTTTTATGAAAACTAAATTTCATTGAAATGTATAATGAATTTAATGTATTTTGAGTAGAAACAAAATTTTCTGAGGCTCTGTTCCATGAACTTTCATACTTCACAAGTTTCACCTTAAAAAGGGTTTTCCATGGCTGAAATATGTTTGTAAGCAGGACAGGTTGAGAAACATTTTTACTTCATTACTATCTTGAGAGATGAAATTAAGGATTCTGATACGGTGATTTTGAGTACAGGAATAATGGCATTAAGAGTGCCAGTGGTAAAGTCATAAAGTATCATATTTAGATGCACAGATAAACCACATGGCCTGTGATTTGGCTACACAGAACTAGATAAATGAAGTTTGTGAAATGGTTCAGTTAATTTGTTAATAGATAAATAAAATAAAATAATAAAAATACTTTTTTTAATTTTTACCTTTCTCTTTGTGTTAAGGTAAACTTAACTATATTGGCATCAGGAGTGAAAAAGGAATGGCACATCTGCATACTACATGGCTAATGAGGCACTTACAAGTATATTATTGTCTGATAACCAGCCCAGAGAGATATTTAGGTGGGTAGGGGTCACAGCAGAAGTCATGGCCAGACCTCTAATCTTCTGATTGACAATCCCGTGGTGGAAAATAATTACATTATGTAAGCACAGAATAAAGTACCAACACTACTCAGTGTATTTATAATCATATCTTTATCCTTAATATCAGAGTAGGAGCAGAAGTTGTGTCCTGTCTCAAAAATCTTCAGATAAATATCTGCAAAACATGAAATTAAGAGTTTTAAAGAAATGTATGTGCTAGAGGAAGACAAACAGAAGAGAAGACAGAAAGGAAAAAATAAAGAAATTGTTTTGTACAGATACAAACTTTGCTGTAATAAGACTCTACACAACGATATATTGGACTATCTTTGGTTTGTATCTGTGTGGACAGCTGCAGAAACTGAGTTCCTCTGTCCCCATATTAAGCAGCCTGGATGAAAGACATCTACAGCCTCAAAGACACCTACGTTGCTGTGCTTGAAGTAATAGCTTTATAACAAGAAGTATTCCGAAATACAGGCCTTGTGTCTGAGATCTATGGAGCTATTCCCAGTCCATCCAAATGGAATACCTTGAGCTGTAAACAGGATCTCATTATGTAGTATTTGTCACTGTGAATTTCATATTATAAGTAGGTCTGTGCAAATCCCTCATTAATTTTTGTTTTGTGCATGTATCTTTTAATTTCCATGAAACATAACTCACAATTTTAAAATGGGAAAAAAGGAAGATCCAGGGAACTACAGGCCAGTCAGTCTCAACTCTGTGCCCAGTAAGATCATGGAGCAGATCTTCCTGGAAACTATGTTAAGGCACATGGAAAATCAGGAGGTGATTGGTGACAGCCAACATGGCTTCACTAAGGGCAAATTGTGCTTTTTTTTTCTACTTTTGTTAATGAACTCACATCATTATAGCTGCCAATTTAGCTTTTTCTGCCAAGTATGTGGCTCTGAGTGTTAGTGTTTCATGGGCCATGATTTTTACCTGTGGTTACCAAATCCAAAATCCTACAGTCTCCATCATAGAAAACACTACATGACAAAACATCGGTCTACGGCAACTTAATTTTTAACAGTAAAAGCATAATGCAAGGACACCAAAACCAAAGGTATCAGGTGTAGATATGCAGTTTTGTAGTAAAGGAGGAATAAGTCTGTTCCAGTTCAAACTGAGTAGAGTATTTTAAAACAAAATTTTACTTTTAGTTTTTATTTTATCAATTAGTTTTATTTTTATTTAATACTTTCAGGTATTTCTAATTAAATTTTAATTCTATTTAATTGTAATTCAATAATTGGTTCTAGTACTTCATATGTTAATTACCAACTCTGATCAACCTTAATATAAGGGTGTAATACATTTATACTATGAATTCTTTGGGTAACATACATGTTTTGTGCTAGATTGTGCTTCATGCAGTCCTGATGTAAGTACTGCAGCAACAAGGAAATATATACCCAAAGCAAAATAAATAGAGACATAGTGAGGATAAATGACTTAACTGTAATTATTTGCTGTGGGCATGACAAATCTAGTTCTTTCCTGTTTCTGAACCATATATAAGGTCTCATTAAAAGTTCAGTCTTTCCCTCCAAACATTTTTAAATATAACACATAGTGAAATCTCTTTTCTACATTTATCTTTTTCTCCTTCTCTCTCAACATGTGAAATGCCCTGTAGTTTGTTCTAGTTGGCTTTTGCAGCTTCCTGGATATAAACAATATGAAGGAAAGGAGGACTGGGACCCCTGGCCAGGCTTTCTGCCAGAGCTGGTGGAGTAGATAGACCTGCTGGCTTCAGTCACATTCCTAAGGGAGGTTTGTATTCAAGCTGCATGTTGCAGCCTGGAAGCCGGAGAGCTCTGTTCCTTGCCAAATGGAGACAATATTTTGAGATCCAGTTATGATGAACCTAAATAATCTCCCCTGATCTCACTAAAGTGTGTCATCCTAAATCAGAAAGGATACATTTGGCCATTTCCTATAATTGTTAGGTTTTAGCTCTGATACTCTTCTTGGCCTCAGATAAAACAGAGAGAACATTTTAATTTCTTTTTTTTTAAAAAAAAAAAAAAGCTTGAAAGTGGGCTGCCAATGTCCTTCTCTGTCTGACAAAGTGAAGTGTCCTTGAAAGTATTTTCACTAGTGCTCTTTCTTCCTTCCCCTTCATTTAAACAAGCTGACACCTTACCAACTTCTGGTCTCAACAGACATTAGAATGTCTCCCAGATTCCACATCTTCACTGCAATCCTCCTGCAGGTGAAATGTTTGCTGCACCTTTTACCAGACATGAGAAGAAAAGCCACAGCCTCTAATCAACTTTGAATGACACAGGAAAGTGAAGAGTGAGACTGATTCAGAGATCATTAAGTCTTTTTACTCAGGTTCCACTGGATCCTTTTGACAAAGGTTTTGTGACAGAGGGCATCAGATGCCAGGGCTTCTCTTCCCAACTCCCTTGGTCTTTCTGAGTAGATATGGGCAAATGATCATCAATTGCAGAGACGTCACATAGTGAAATTTTGTCTCTGGCTTGACTCATTACAAAACTATTCTCCTTGTGTCTCCTGTTGACTATTTTGTAAGCTGTACAGCTTACACATATAAATAGAAAATAATGTTTCAATGTACTATTGTTCATTAATGAGCCAATTACTATCATTAAACAGCTTTCCTCCCCTTAGTAAAATACAAGAGCACTGAGATATCTACTTCTGTCTTTATGTTGGGAGCTGCCTCAGATACGTTCATAAGGTTTTATTTACAACATACTTCACAGCTGGTAGTGCAATAAGACATTGCTATCTTTTGCTTTATTAGTCTACTAATCTGGCAATTCTCAAGCCTGATTCACACCATTTCTTGGCAGTTGGATAGTAGGTAGGCATATCAGCAAGGCTTCATTTGCTTTTCTCAAATCTGCCACAGTGCACATATTATGGAGTACTACAGACAGCAGAACTCTCCAGCTAGCTCAGGTTCACGCCCCACGTAGTTGTTCATCCCTCTGAATTTTTATTAAACTTTGGAGTTTTGCTGTAGGCTTCCCTGAGTTTAATTATGTGTTTCACGATCTGTGTCATGAACAATATTCCCAGAATATCCTTAGGGTAATGAAATGGCTCATATGGGAGGGATCCCACAGAAGGTGGGTTGATTCTGATAGTCTGCCTCTGGGCTAACAGCACAGGAAAACACTGTATTTTCCAACTCTGTTAACAAGCATCTTGATGTGTCCAAATATTTATTGCCCTTGGGAGGTATTATGGTCTGTTGCTAACCTAGTTAAGTGAAGATGAAGAGAGGAATTGGGATGAAAACTTCAGGTGGCCAAGACACCTGCATTAGAGCAAATTGAGGTTTGCTCCAAAGAAGTGCAAACCTGGTGATAGCTTTTAATCTTTTCCCTCATGTTTCCTTCCTTTCCTTACTGCTGCCTCCTGAAATGCTGCAGGGCCAGGATGGCAGCAGAAGGTATGTGGGGACACTTGTGTGGGGTGTCAGAAAAATGAGGTTTTGTCAGAAGCCCAGAAGAGCCTGTGTGGTTCCAGAAGCTTCCTCAAGCCTGGGCTGGGGGCTGGCCTGACTGTCAGGGTGGGGGTGCTGATTGTCTCTCTTGAAACCTTTTCTTCATCTGAGCTCACGCGTTGTATCTGATGTATTTTATTCTAATGTGCTGGTTTATGTTCTGTTAAAATACAGCTTTAGTGGTATAGAGCCTATAGGTGCTTTTGGCTTGTAGTTAGAAGTTTTTCCTTAAGGAATCAGGCAGGAGTACTAGGTGCCTGGTGATCCTGTCATACAGAGAAAGTCCCCAAATAAATATTCTTTCTTCCTTGTCTGTAATAATGATGATAATAGAGCTTCTCTCTTCTATGATTTTAGGTCTCTTATCTAATAAATCTATCTGTGAAGTACTTGGGTCTGTTACCAGGCAGAAATCTCTTTTGATCAATTTATTTTTTTATCAGAAGATAGTTATTCTGGGGCAGGTTGTCTATCTTTTAATTAGCAGAAAAAACATCAAAGAGTTTGGATTCCATCCAGCGTAAAATAAGAGCAATCTGAGATTTCAAGATTTTAGCAAGAAAACTGCCTCGGTCCAAAAGGAAATTCATGGCCAAATGAATGTGCTGACTGAGGGACAGCACAAACTCCCTGGGACAAGTACAAGGGGAGAGAAATACTTCTGAAGAGGAATGATGATGTGAGTTAGAACATATAGCCTTCCCACAGCAGAAGTCTTGCCTGAGGAGTTGAACTTCAAAGACATTTCCTGCAGATAGTCTTCCACATCAGACAGTGGCTGAAGAAAAGTCTTGGGAGGAAGTTGAAAGAAAAATAATCTTTTTCAGGGGTAGGAGAGTCAACGGCAGCTCTGACTCAACTGAGTCTGTGTTTTTATTTCTTTGTAAAGAATAGCTCACATAATGATGAAATTGATTTTGTGTCACATTTTTGTCTTCTGGGACTTTGGGCAGTAGGTCTTGAGACTGTAACAAAATCTTATATAATTTCCCAGGAATTAGTAATTAAAGCTGCTCAAATGATGGTGAGGATGGAAGTTGTTTTGGAACACCTCGACTATGCAGAGAAAAAAGGCAAGCTCATCACTGAAATTGTTTGTAAATAAAAGAAAATAAATAAAACCTTCTGCCCAGGGAATATTGACTTAGTAGCTCAGTTTAATAATGGACAGAGAGGGATTTAGGCAAAAGTTTAAAAGCCAATCTGCAACAACTAATGGAATCAGCAAACTGATAGAGTGAAACAAGGAGTTTGTGGGAAATGTATACAATTTTCATTTAATTTCTTTAAAGACAGTAACAGGCCTGGAAATGTAACACATACTGATTCAGCAGTAATGATTATCAGACACTGATGGAAGCAACAAAAATGAGCTATTACACAAATCTTAGTAAACATTTATGAAGTTATTTAGAAAGTGCCTTCTATAAGAATTACTGAATGAGAACATATTTTCTAAGATTCATCAGCAGCTAGAATTGAGTTCAGATAGGCGCTTGAAGACATGCCTGTGTAGATGACATTTACAACTTAAGGTTGAATTTTTTGTTTGTTTTAATAATTTTGTCACACAAAGGGAAGTAGGAAAAAGTTAGATGAGTTATAAGGGAAAGAGATTTGTTTTGTTAGAGAATAAAAAGACTGAAAGAGGCAGAAAAAGGAAACGAAGGGAAAACAGCTAACCCCTCAAACAAGAGGGTTGCTTTCTCATAGGTAGCAACCATGAGAATAAAAATGTATCACTTGCATAGAGGAAGAGAAAAAGACTGTGAAGATATAAAGGCTCTTAAAGTTTGCATATTCCATGGAACTTTATTATAAGAATATATATAAACTTGATAATAAAAAACCCTACACATTTCTTTGTGTAGATCACTAAGTCCCTCCGTTGCAGTCTGATCTGATGTCCGTATACTGGCTGCTGTAATGATTGAGTAGAAATCCAGTCTGATCTGCACTGGTTCATGGTTAGAATCAGTTTGTGGAATATGAGGCTTTAAAGTCTGATCTAAAACCTTCCAGAAAAAGCAGGAATTAATGAGGTGTTTCAGTTCCTACCCACCCTTCTGCACTAACAGACAATGTAGAACAAAGTACATGTTTACTGAGAGTGATTTCAGTGTTTAGCATCTATTACTCTAAAAAGAGTCACGAAGGAATATCAATACCAGTATCTAAGAAGAAGCATTCAGAAGCCTTTTATTTGTGTATGGAAGATCTGGCATTTAATGACTGGAACACTCTTACTTGAAGCAGAGCATATTTTATAACACCCCACCACCCTCCCCGAAACACTGCAGAGTTATGGGAAGTACTGATGCACAGGAGCTTATAGAGACCTACAATTGCAGTGGGTATGGTGCTACTTCTGGTTGCTTATTAAAAGTTTAAGAAAAGGACTTTTGATTTAGCTTCTGTTGCATCAAAAAATATAATCAGCCATGGCATTGCACAAGGTAGGCTGATATGAAATGACAAAACAGTCTGTCATATTAAGAATTTAAAAGGGAACCACTTTCTCTCCTCCCTTATTCCACCCCTGTTAAATATATATATTTCATTTTAAAGACATCTTTGATCACTCATGTTTTGTTAAAATATACAGGATTGTGCAATATCATGTTAGATTTGCCTTTCTGTGCAAATTACCATCACAATGAAAGATGTACATGGAATATTTGTTGCAAAGGAAATTACTTTGCTATGCCTCTGTCCCTTGCTATATATGGTTTTTATTTGTGTTCCTTTATACCAGCTTTCTGTCTTGATGAAGAAATGACAGTTTGCTTTGAGAAGCTGAAATGAATTTAAAAGTTTGCCTGAGTGGGTTGCTTTCTATTAATTTAGCGCAATTCATTAGCCAGGAGGAAAGAAGGAAGGTAACAATCAGCTCTTGTTATTTGGAAACTCAGGTATCACTAAGTGTGCTTGCATGAAGAAAATCTGTTAGGAGAAAGTAGGAGCAAATTCCTTTTTCTTCTAAGTAGCTCTCTCTGCTGTATCAGGAGTTACAAGGAGCATATTTTGTTTTGGCTTTTTAACAGACTGCTCTGCATTTTCTGCTACATTTTTTTTTGCCACAGGCTTCCTAGGTTTTTGCTCTTATCTCACCATGCTCTTTGAGTACCACTTAAATGCAGCCCTAGGCGTAGCAGCTTTATAAAGGCATGACTCATACACACTTTGAGACTGGCCTTTACCGTTTAGAAGCACTGGGTTGGTGGCACTAAGGAAACAATGAGATCTGCTGAGTCCATATCCACTAGTCTCTGAGGGGACCTTGTCTTAAGCCAAGCAACCCCAAACCATTTTTGAAATTAATTTGTCAAACCAACATTTATTAGTTAAATAAAACTTCCTGTGTAGAGCTATCTATGAGATTTGTGAAGCCGAATGTAAGACTGCTTGTGGTGGGATTCATTTTACATAACTGAAGATGGCTGAAATGTACCCTAAAAGCTAGAAGTCAGGGCTCGATTAATAATCAACAGAGAAATGGGCATTTCATTTGTTCTCTTTTAACTGATGGAATCTATGTTTCCGAATGTTACTTCTCCCATTTTGGGAAGATGAATTGTCATTCAGACAAGTGATGTGATTAGCAAAGGTATAAAAGGTATAAAAGGTAACTGACACTGATTATTTAGACAATGAGCTAGAGTTTGCTGAAGCAGAATTCAAGTGATTCAATTACTGACAAGGAGGTAAGATGACTTCCTCTGAGTACCCACAAAGTAATGGGAAGAGAGACTGACAGCAAGAGACATCAGACAGCTGACGGAAATGGAAAAATAAGCCCTTATGCCTTGTTGGATCATTCCTTCTATCCCCAGGTCTCAGATATTTAACAGCCTGGAGAACACTAAGAGGCAGTATGCAGATGCAGGAGTGAAGCCTACTCAGAGAAGCAGCCTGATTTATCCTGGATCCCTGGCCATCACAGATGGGAGAGAAAGTTTAGGTTAAATATTCAAGTTGGGACACAAAACAGTAAGAAAGGTTACATACAGGAGGACATAGATCAAGTCATAAGAGGTACCTGTCAATTCAGGATGGTAAGGGGGATGAAAATGAGAACAGTTGTGAAGTACTGTTGGGCAGCTGATACACACAAAGAGACAAGTCTGACGATAGGACCAGAATAAGTGTCAACCTTCAGGTGATTTGAAGCAAAACAAAACACAAAAATGTGTATATATGTAACATACACTGATCTGCTCTGGAAATATTACTTCTGAATTAGAAGAATTAGAAGGTAAAGGTACGGTGTTATGATGCCAATACAGGTCAGATAATAACACCACTAACAAGACTGTGATATCAAAAATCTAGTAGTGGATTAGAGTATTATGTTTATTTTTTCCTTCTGAATATATTCCCTCTCTGTTCTTTAATTTTCAGGGCATTAGAAGAGCAATTGTACCAGAGAACCAGAGGAGAAGAGGACTGGTAAGATGATGGCTCCTTTTTCTTCTTTCAGTAATTCACATATGTGTAGACACATGTATTTATATATATAAAATGCCATGTACACATACATAAAAACGTATTTTAAGTGGTGTTAGAATTGGTTTTTGATCTCATGCCAGTAAAAACCAGTTTCACTAATGAAAATCTTTGAATAGTGTAAGAAAGAATGCAATCTTACACAGCTGAGTTTTAGTTCATTCTACTTTTAACTGTCATTCTGAATCTGTAATTTTGAAAAAAACTTGACAGATTCATATGCAACCTTATTTTAATAAAGGACATTCTCTTTGCTTCATTTTGTAATAGAATTTACACAACGGAAATGTAACCATTTTGCCACTTCCAATGTTCAGTCTAGAATAAAGATGATCACTGCAATTGATAGGGCCAAAGTGATTGTTCAGTTCTCCCTTTCCTGGACTGGTGTTAAACACTGTTTCTAAATTTGAAACAAAGACATGTTTATGTTCAACAGTACTTTTTGATTTGATTAATTAATAGATTTCAAAATTATTTACATGTGTCATAAGGCAGATCAATGCCACAAACATTTTAGTCTGGAGAGAGGAAGAAAAGATATTAAAAAATAAAAAAGTAGTAAAAGAATGTCTATCTTGCTATGTCTCTTTGTATGAACATGTATATTTTCCAAACCATTTGGAAAAGCTGAAAACTGTTTCTAACTAATCATGCTGATGAAAGCTTTAGAAACCAAAACGCATTTTTATATTGTGAAGGTATCCTTAAAGGGAAGCTATGAACAGTATTTTGGTTGTTTTCTTTAGATTTGATCTTTTTCTAGCTGTAATGTGAGTTAACAGGTTGTGTTTTGCAACAGCTTTCAGGCATTTCTGTATAAAAGAATGGATAATTATAAGATACTTGAAGAAGCTGAAACTGAACAGGATCTTGTTCTTTAAGCAGTCTGCTCACATCATCAGAGCTATTTTTAGAAGAGAGTCCCAACTGGACTCATTCAGTGGCTCTTAAGCAAAATACAGGATTCAATTTTTAACTGTGTTCTGTTAGGAGGTAAAAATAATGAGAACCTAACATTTTTTCAGTAAATATAAAAGCAGAATCTGGACATTTTATAAGCCCTTAGCATGGATAGACTGAACACCGTCTGCACAAGGACACAGGCAAGCAGAGTGAAAGACATCCTCAGAGGCAAAGCACCGGGTCTTGCACCGAGTCAAAGGCTTTCAAATCTCCTGGAAATCATGGCTGAATCCCTGTAACAGCCCTGCTAAACTTACTGCAGCATGATTCTTTTGCTGTTGCCAAAAAGGATTTGTGCCTGGTGATTCATTTTTAAGCTCCAGTTAAACAAATCAACGAAGTATAAAATTCTTAAGACATATTCAGTTCCATGGAGAGAGGAAAATGATGCTTCTGTCCTGACTGCATGACTGTATTATCTTCTGATAATTGGCTTTTTGGCTAGGTAATGAAAGACATTTTTTTCCTTCTCTGTGCACAGTCTGACTTTCTGAAAAGAAGTGTAACAGCATTGCAGAACATAAAATGCAGTGAAAAAAAGGCTGTTAAAGGCAGTGCTGCAACAAATATCATGGTGTGCTAGCAAAAATAGTTTAGAAGAAGCAACATGAGGAACAATGTAAAATCAAGAAACCGCATGCTTGGGATCTGATGCTTGTAATAGTGCTCGAGTGGGGAGCTTCACTTGGCAAACTCATTTGGTTTCAAATCTGGTTACTTCCAGGTCTGAGAGGCACCAAAGAAATGTTTGGTGCCATCTTCATATCACTGCATACTCTCTGAGATTTCTGCAGTCAAATTCTTTAGGACTAATGTCATGAAAAAGAACGTGTGTTCTTATTGCATAAGTGCATAGTAGTATTGCAATGTCTTTGCAGTAGATAGCTGCCGATAGTAATTTATCCAATTAAAAGCCACATTTTGCATATCACCCTATCTTTAGGAGACAGAGGCAAGGAAAGATACTTTTTCTTGCATGTTAGTCACATGTATTATAAAACACTCTGTTGTTTGGAGTTTTTTTTAAAGATACTGATGAATGCCTCTGTCCTTTTTTTGACCTACATTTGATTTGAAATGAGCAGAACACTTTCTAAGGAAGAGACTCCACCAGGACTGCTAGGGCGGAGCACTCCAACAAAACATTTCTAAAGAAGAGATGCCACCACGCCTAGGAACATTAGCAAGTTGTTACAGCTGTAGAGCTGGGGTATGGGTGCTGAGGGCTGGAGTCGTGCAGAACCAGCCGCCCCCCTTTCCCCCCTCAAGCTAACCTGGATGCAGGGCTGTTGCGCCCCCCGAAGGTCAACCCCGAAGGTGACCTGGATGCTGCCCTTCCCACCCCCCACCCCCCACGGGGCGGTCCGGCAGACCGGCCCGAACTCTATAAAAGGTGAGCCTGAACCGTCCTCTCTGCCGATTCATTACCTCCTGGTCGACCCGTCACTACCCCATGCACGGAGTTTCTGCCCGAAACAAAGACTTCGGCCTGAAGAGAAGACATGTGCTGGAACGAAGGGTTGGTGATGTTCTCTGTCTCTTTAACTCTTTCTGCCCCTCTTTCTTACTTTTCAACTCTTTTATACTGTCTTATTTGGTGCTTGCCTTGGAGAAGCTGGTTCCTGATGCTTTTGCAGTTGCTGAGGTAAATATAATTGTGTTCTGTTGTTGCCTCGAGTCATTGTCTGACTCCCCCTAGCCGGTGCTGCTTTTCTGGGAATCACAAAAAACCGTCCGCTGGAGTGGGGTGAGACAGGGGGTTCTTGCAGCAAGGTGTGATCTGGTATTTTGGGGATACCATTTCTGTCTGGAGGTCAAGCAGTTTAAGGGTGCAGTTTTCAGTTTCAGATTTACCTTGTGACTCCACTTGTGCTTGCTTTTGTGTATAGCACATGACTCCAGCACTGGTACTTCCCTCACAGTCTTGCTTGCAGTGAAATCCAGACCAAACCTACATGCAGGGGTGCCATCCAGAGTACTTTGTTTGCAATGTGGATGCCAAGTCCTCCTGCAGGTAGTGCTCTATCCACATGCAGTGTTTTTAGGACAGGCAACTGGCACAAACTTTATTGCCGGTAAAAATTTTCTGGTTCCTTTTTAGGTATATCCATCTTCTGCACTTTACAGACATCATGGGAGGTCTCAAAGTGCTTAAAAAATAAAGCCTTGCAGCTTCCCAGTCATTTTACGAGCTTAGTCCCAACAGCTTTGCTCATTCAATTCAGGTCCACTCCAACTCACATGCTCTCGTGCATGCAGTAGTAATTACGGTGCTTTAAGGATGTGTTGCAATGACATTATGGTTTGTCAGCAGGGTACTACTACTGACTTGTAATGAAAAATTGATATTTGTAACATTGTTAAGTAGGGAGTTTACTGATTTCTTAGTGAACTGCAACAAATGCCACTGTACCTTGTATGCTGTTTAATAGAGAATATAATGTTAGTGGAGAGTAACATGTCAAAATGCAGTATCACCATGAAAAAGAACACCAGTCATGCTTATCTCTTAGAACTTTCAGTTATTTTCTTTGCTATTAGAGCTGCATGCATTTATATCAGCTAAGGATCCATCAAAATACAGTTTTAATAGCTGTTCTAATCATAACTGTACTACATATATTGGTATTAACTTTAGCTCAATCTTTCTGAAGTCATCAAAAAAACCTGTCTTTAGAAGATGTGTGACCGATGCTCCATTTCACTGTTGAAGGGTGTAAAGCTGGAGCTAAGATCTACATGCTCAGACCTGCTAAGAAGTAGGTGCTTCAGGCTGAATTAGGGGGCTTAAGGAAGCTGCTGAGTTCTTATTAAGAAAATGGGTTTTACAAGACCAAGGGACACCTTCTTTTAAAATCAATGAGTCTCCATCTGACTTTAATGGACTGAGTCAAATCATGGAGAGAGTTGATGGTATGTTAAGAACATGTCTTTTAATGGGAAAAGAGACACCTTTTCACATGTAAAATTTACAGGTGTTCCTAGGGAGAAGATTTTGAGTGCTTGTACTGTTGGCATCAGGAGATGAGGAAAGACTTGAAAGGAAGTTAGGAACCAAAACAGAAGCAAAACTGTATACAGAGGAGTTGTGAATCCAGCCCAAAGGAGAAATCAAAAGGACCCCATACATAGGGACTCGCCTGGCACTGGAGAGTGCAATAGTGTTTACATATTGGCTGATCAGGTACAGAAAAGGAGAGTAGCAAGGGGATGGAAATACTACTTTCTGAGTTGAGGTGTTTTCAGTTGCTGATAATAAACATGATTATTAAATTTACTGTCAGTGGTAAAGGCTATAGGAGCAGACTATCTAAATATATTTCAGTATTATTGAGTTTCTAGCTTTTTCCCCAAAAGCTATTTTGGTCTTAGGAACCTCAGGCAGTCAAAAGTTACTATTTACCTCTTCTCCAATTCATAAAGTTGTCTTAAAACATAATGAGATTTAAAAAAAAAAATAATGTTTATTGCTTTTGTTTTGCTTCCTATTTTTTAAGCCTTTAGGTCCAACTAGATGTTAAGAAATGTATTCATTAAATAACAGCTGGGAAAAAGTCTTACTTAGTCCTATGAATGCAGAAACCAGAAAAGCAGCTGCATGGCTTGCAATGTGTCATCATTTAACATAATGATGTTCTGAAGTTGATAATGTGCATATACTTCCAGCAATCCCTATGAATTTTGGAGAGCCGCGTTTCTTAGTTTTGTTCTGCGTTGTGTCCACTGTTTGTATATGAAGTTTAACACTTTCTCAAAATTGTGCTGCTCTAAGAGGCCTCAGTCATTATTCACAACTAACTAGAACTATTGGACTCTTAAAAAATAGGCCATTTCATTTCAAGAAATTAGACATTTTTGAAAACTGCTCTTTATCTGAATCTTTAGCTGTGATGAGCTGTCATATTATCCTCTCTTGTTACGAGGAGTCTGTACTGTTGTAACTTTAGTGAAAGATTCAATTTCTGGTTCTTATTCCACTAAAACCAAGAAGGAAAGCATTAATTTCAAAGTTTGCTGAGCTCTTGAATATGATCAGATGTGTTCCCTCAGATCAGGACTAGTTGACCAGTTGTCTCACTCCTTCACTCTTGTCTTCTGTTACACTTGTTTTAACTCTGATGTGTGATGTGTCTTTGCTGAAAGGGTGAATGATCATTCTAAAGTATGCCACCAGCTCCTTGTACAGGAAAGAGTCAAACAGGAATAAGGATGACAAATACCTTATTGCAGTATCTCTGTCAAAATCTTAATTGCTGGTCTCTTCTTTAGTCTCTACAACCTAATATTAGGTACCAGTTGCACCACAACTGACTATTGAGTTGAGAGGAGAAGCCAAGAATTCTGTTATTCATCTATTTTAATTCTGTTTGGAGAAATCTAGAGTATGGTTGGTGAGGTGGTGTTTGGGTACGGTAGTCAACTAAAACACTGGGTGGAAAAGACCTGCTGTTGTTGGAGTACAATAGAAAATATTTATGAAGCTTTAAGATAATACACCAGTTTATGAAAGTAACATGATTCTTAGATGTTATGTCTTAGTGTTTCATACCTGCTTGGTAGTGTTTAGGCTGTGCTATCACTAATTATAGGGCAAGCAAGTATGGCAGATAGTTGAAGTGTTTGAAGACATGCTGCTTATCACAGGTTAAATTCTGTCTCAAGGTATGCAAGATCAGCTTAAAGCTCATTTATTCATTTGACAACCTTATCTTCTATAAGTGTTCTGCCTCTTCAGGGAGGATGTGTTTGGTTTAGTAAATATTTATCAGTGCTAATGTCTTTTTAAAACTGCATCCTTATCTTTATTGTTTAAAGATAATATTTACTTACCTGAGGGAGAGTGACATGAGGAAGCTGATTGTGTACTTTTATTTCTCTCAAGACTCAAGCAGAAATTATTTATAATGTATTCCTAGCTCTTTCTGTTACAGAGAGAACTTTTGGCCTCAAAAAATGATATTTAGATATGTAATTAAATTTGGTGTAGCTAAAATGTTCTCCCAAAGTCTACAAAATAGTCCTTCCAGCACCTTGATGCAGATTATATAATATAGCTATTAAACATGGATTATTTTTTGAAGGAAAGGCAAAGATTAATGACTGAAACTAAAATGACAAATTAGATGTGTGTGATGAGATGCAGTCTTGCAGTGATGTAGGAAATGAAACCAGAGAAGGCAAAAACATTAAAATGAGATTAATAGAGCCACATGCTTAAGTAAAAAAATTTAGCTATTCCATTCTGCACAGGGGAAAAAAATAAGTGCATGTCTTGCACATATTAAATAGGCATATAATGACTTTTTAGAACAGTCTGGCTGGAAATTGCAGTCTTACTTATTTTGTAGTAAGCCTGTCTGCAACTTTAACGAAACAAAGTCTTCCTGGGAAGAGAAGACTCTGCAAAGTCTGTGCTGTATAGCATTCCTGAGAATTTTTAGAAGTGAATGCAGATACAAATAAATTTTATTGCTAAAGCTTATCTATCCAGAGCTAAATCAGTTGCCAGATGTGGTGTGTGGAAGGAAGCTCTCCCCAGTCAGTTTGGTAATATCTTGTCTTTTATTTTGCTTTCCTATATAGGGTAAGTTTTGGTCCACTTCCTGGGATCACCTGGGCATTTTGTTCAACAGATTTCTGTCCTTATGGCTAATGCAGGTTGGATGAACCCATCTCTGTGGCTGTGACAGCTGGAGCCTGTTGGGGGTTCTGCCTGCAGCCTGTGCTGCTACAGGAGCTATAGCCGCTGCTCCCAGCTGCTCCTGTCAGGCACCAGGGTAGGAGAGAGGGCCCCAGCTTCGTTCTGTATGAACAGAACCATGTCCTGGGTTTCAAACATCAGATGACAGGTGCTGGGAGACATTTCTGCTTTTGCACTGGCTCCACCGTCCGAACAGCTGTTTCCAGTCTTCTTGTGTGATGGGGCAGCAGACCTGCCCTGGGCCGCCGATTGGCCTGCTGACTGAAATGCTGGCTGTGGGTGATGCAAAGTGACATGTTTTTCAGAATTGGTTAGCATCTGATGTACCCGCAGACTTATAGAAATCTGGACTCGTGTTGCTGCTCTTATGGAAGTTAAACTTCTCTAAAGATCTGTGCTGTTTTCTCCTCTCTGTGAGCAATGTATTAATATTAATCTTTGTACAACCGGACAAGATTTTTGCTTTTGTTTGTTTAAGGAAGAATTACAGGAAGATAAGCAGTTCTTTTATCCTTATTCTCATGTATAACTGATCTTTCTGGCAGGCCTATTTTGAATTGAAAAAATTTGTATTCATTTCTAAGTTGGTTGAAAAAGAGACCAATTAATGTGGTGTGTATTCATACTGTACATACAAATTGAGATGCTTTAATCCTCAGATAAATCAGGTTGCAGACAGGGCTTCTGTGCTTATTTATGTCAGGGGAAGAAGTTACTATGATCAGCTAGCATCTCTCTGGGTAACTGTAGATTTAAAATGGCATTAAAGTGAATTCCATGTTCATGTTTTAATGGCCCCTCACTTGACTTTCTGCTGGAGGTGGGGAACACTTTTCTTACCTACAGTTTCCTGGCTCTCTAAGGCAGAGAAGCTGGATGAATTCAGAAATATTGTACCTGTATGTTGTGCTTGGTATCTCTGCCTCCCCCTTTTTTTTCAGTGACTTGTCCAGTATCTGGAATTGATCATGTTTGCTAGTGTAGATACGTTTTCTGCATGGCTCTAACGGCAAGATCAAGCTTTGAGTATTTCAGGAACTGAGGTTACTAGGCCAGTTTAGAGGCAATATAGACATAGGCTTTGTGATGGTATTTTGTTAAAAATGTTGGATTTTTTTCAGCAGTCTCATAATATTCAAACCTTACTGGTGGGCTTATTCTTCAAATGAGTAGGCTCTTCCTGCTCAAATACGTCCTCTTGCACTATTTATCTCCATGTCCTATGTATAGTGGTTTCATTACCATATATTTCAGTCCTGCATATATAAAAGCTGCAGTGGGAGTAAAGATAAGCATTTCAATATCTTTGTTTAACTTGTTGGCACAGAGGTAAATGATGTGGGATAGTATTGGCATGTTTGTAGACTGCATTGTTTAGTAAATCTTTTTTTTTTTTTTTCACCTGATGATTAAGACCTATTTTAGGGTTGTGGAAAGATCAGCATTTCAGTTCCTTTAAGATGTGGGAGCGATTAAATACTTCCAGGCAGTAATTACAGCCTGGTTTTGTTCCCCTGCTGAGGAGAAATTGAGGTGCTGATGCCTGGGGGAGGAAGAAGGCTGGAGGGGATGGAAAAGTGGCAGGAAGACAGATGAGGCAAAAGGGACTGCATTTTAAAAACGTTTGAAAAAAGCTGTCATAAGTGGTTAGATAAAGTTTAATGTTAGCTTGCGATAAAAGAAGACCAGCACAGAATAGCTCAGTAATTGATGACTCACTGAAGATTCAGTTAGGAAAAAAAAATAATCTTTAAATCAACTGTATAGCACTTGGGATGCTCTCTAGTTCGGGATGAGACTTCTGAATGCTTGGCCACTGCTGACAGTTTGTTTCTGGCCAGAGCTGTCTTGTCCAAATCATCATGTTAGTCATATATTCTCATTCCAGAACTTTGTACGTATCCAGAAGGGTGCTTAGCTTTTCTGTTTGGGAGTTATGCATTGGCATATGCACTCTCTGCTCCTGCAGACTGAATCCAGCTTTTGGCTGATGTTCTCCTCTCAAGAAGAACTTAATAAAATCTGTAGTAGGTGAAACAGTGACTCACAGTTGCACAGTTTAGCACATACAGTGCTTCTCTCGCAAACAATAGGATTCCTTGGTCTGGTTTAGGATTTGACTCAATATGGCTATCATCCCTTCTTTTTAATACAGAGCTCCTGTTGCCTACAGTGGGACTTCTCCTTACAGGATGATGGCAGAACATGCATAATACTCTGAAACATCCTTAAAAACAGCTATGTGCCAAGTGCTTTTTTTTTTTTGTATTAAGTGCTCACTTTTGAGGAGGGCACTGGACCTACTCCAGCAAAGCACTTAAATATGGACTTAATTGTAGGCACATAAATAGCTTCTGTTCATGCAGCATAGCTTTGCGCAAATCCAAAAATTAAACACCTGCCCACAGAGGTGGGAACTATTGAGGGCTATTGAAATAAACAGGAATGTGTTAGTACGCTTAATGGTAAACAAATGGGTAAGTGCTGGCATAGCCCACAGAGTTTGACATCTTCAGAGCACATTTTTCTGTTGTTCACTGAACCCTCTCTCCTCTCTGGTTTTCTGTCACCTGTGTTGAAGTTCAGCATGCTGTCTTCACGTGGCCATTGCTATGAGAGCTGTAAAGACAGCCTCAATTGTAGCAGCAATGCCATCCTAATCATCTGGGTTATAACTGCTGTGGGGTTTTTTTTCCAGTTTTAGTGCTCAACTTCAACCTCCCTTAGTGGGGAGATGCCTTATAATAAAAATACTTGTATGAGCATGTGTGTATTCTCAGGCCTGGTGAATAAAGATGGGGTTTGAAAATCTCAGCTCTGTTACTGGTTTTCCTTCTGACCTTGTGTCTATGAACAAGTAGACAAGACACTGTCTTATGTCTACAAGACAGTCCAGCTTCTTTGTGGGTGAGTGCTTCTTGTAAAATGAGGAAGATGAAAAGTGTCAGTTTGCCCAGCTGTGTCTACTGGTAAGCCATAATACCTTTGTTGGACAATTATGTCAAGTCCAGCTGTCTTATGGAAGGGAGTGAATGGGGTAGTTTTATGTGGCTGTCTATTTGAAGTGGAGTGTTACAAAATACGCACAGAAAAACGCAAAGTCTTCATGTCTTTTAGCAGGAAGTACAGGAGGAAAGGGAGTTTTACCCAGACATATGTGAACTCTGAAGATTCTGAGTGCCTTATTATAGGTTCTGGTTAAAAACAAAACACCCCACAAACAGCTAAAAGCGTATCTGGATGCATTCATGTAATTTCACAAGTCTGCCAGGGCTTCAGGGGTAGTTTTGTGAAGAAAATCTCTTGTAGCAACAGGTAGTGCTGGGAAATTGGTATGGAGACTGCTTTGAATACAGATCTCTAATCATAGTTAATGATTCAAAATAAATTTTGCACCTTGGTATATTGCTTTTTTTTGTTGGTTTTGTTGCTGATTTGTACCTTACAGACAAGTTCTGAGTATACTCCATTGTAGACAAAGGATGACATTCCCATTAAAGAGGGTTACAAACTAAGCAAAAAAGATGGGTAAAATAATGGGAAAAGGAAAGCATCTCAATTCTACAGGTGTAGTTATGAAGCTTCAAAAGCTTGCTTAGAAATACACAGAATGCCAGTGGTCTGATTGAGAACTGAATCAAGCTTGAGATCCAGCTTTCTTTATCCTGCATGTTGTGGAACCAGGTCATAATGTATTTTTGGATCCCTTCAGAAAGCCAAACTAAAGCTTTTTGCTACAGGATATAATCTGTTCCCCTTCTGATGTAGTAGTGGTATTAAAGCTCATTAGAATTAATCATGAGTTTAAATTGCTTCACCACTTAATCCCAGAGAGTGTCACCTCCGGGATGCATGCTTTTGAATCTCATGTTTTCTTGCTGTGACTTTCAGAGAGTTCCCCTCAAGGTTTATTATCAAACAGGGTAAATGATTCTGTGGTGCATTATGAAATCAAATGTGCAACACTGTTAAACTGTGTGAATGCTCTTTCCAGAACCTCTCCATAAAACCTCATTAAGAGTATTCCAGCTTCAGGAATGTGTAACAGAGAAGGGGTAGGTGGCAGTTTGCCATCTTATTTTTGTGATATGCTGTTGTGGTTTGAACCCAGCTGCTGGCCAAACACAGCACAGTAGCTTGCTCACCCTCCTCCCTCCTAAGAATGGGAGAGAGAATTAAAGGGATAAAGGGCAGAGACTCATGGGTTGAGGTAAGGACAGTTTAAGAACTAAGCTACAATAAAATTTATTAATAATGATAATAATATATACAAATATACAAATGAGTGATAAAAAGTGAAACTGCTCACCACCTGATAACAAAGGCTCAAACCATTCTTAGCTAATGATCATGGACCAGAGAGTCCTACAAGACTCCAGGAGCATCTATGTGACATACCAGCTTTTCTTCCTGGGCAGCAATATCTTGCCATAATGGGGCAGCCCAGATGAGTTGGCCTCTGCGCTGCCAGTTGCTCTGCTTCCGTTGCTGTAACCATCCCCACAAAGCGTTTGCCACCATCCCTGAGTCAGTATAGATGGAGCACTGGTCACTCTTCTCGTTCAGCGCTATCTAAAGCCAATTGGATGCCTTTCATCTCTGCAAACTGACACAATTCACCTTCTCCTTCGGCAGCTTCTGCAGCTTGTTGTATAGGACTCCAAATGGCAGCTTCCCACCTTTGATGTTTTCCTACAAAAAAGGGGACAGGACCCATCAGGGTATAGGGCATATTGCTTCTCGTCATCGGGCAGTTTGTTATACAGTGGGGCCTCTTCAGCACGTGTCACTTCCCCCTCTGGTGACATTCTGAAATCTTTACCTTCAGGCCAATTTGTGATCACTTCCAAAATTCCTGGATGACTGGAGCTTCCTATCTAAGCTTGTTGTGTGGTTGGTGCAATCCCCTTACTCCATGTAGCATCAGTTGCATGATGTGTAGAGGGGACCTTCCCTTTGAACATCCAGCCCAGCACCAGCAGTCAGGGTGCCAGGAAGAGCTGTGATTCAGTACCTTTCNTTATTAATGGATTCTAGAAATAAAATACATAATTTTACTGCATAATGAACAACCCACTTATGTTTTTTCATATAAATATCATTAGAGCTTTTCTTACACTAGCTAAATTTCCCGAGAACAACAACAGACATTGTGATCAAACATATTTCTTAAACTGGATGATTTTTGTCAGGAGGGTTTCTATTGTGTGCATGCACCTATCTCTATAATCTTGAAGCTGTGGCAGAGATGTTGCAGGTGTTCTGATCCCTCAACACACCATTCAGATAAAACAGTTGTAGATGCTGTAAGGTCACAGTGAGTTTAATGAAAGCTTAAGTTTTGGCACATGATGTATTTGTGGTTCAGATCAACGATGCTTTATTGCATAAAGTAGCTACAGGAGATTCCTTATATCTTGCTAGCTTCTTAAGAGCTGAATAATTTGCCATATCTTCATGTTTGCACCAGTCCAGAAAAGCCCTTAAACTGGTTTATAACTTCAAGCAGTGATCTAGTGAAGTTTGTCATGTGTAATTAAGATGAAATGACCCCTAGGTGGGGTTCTTTGAAAATGTCCTTTAAAGAGAAAAATGACCCGAATTAACAGCAAAATAATCAATGTTATGACAATAATTCAGCAGCGTACCTGCAACAAATAGCTGTGAAGCATTGTGGAGTGCTGTGTCTTGCCTCTGGTGTTTTAAAAGCAAGAGAAAGATAATATAAATCTCTCACTGTGGATAGAATGAAAGTGAAAGAAAATCCTCCAGATTTTTTCCAACAATTTACCAATGTTTGGTAGGAGAAATTTGGGGACAAGGTGGAGGGAGAGTGTTATTTGAAAACATTCAGCTTTGGTTTGTCTTTTTCTGCACAGTGACTAGGATAAGACACCTTAGATGGTGCTTCTGCATGCCATGTGAAAGCTCAAATGCCCAAAAGACTTTCTTTCCCCACCTTTAAATAAAAATTCTGACTTGATGCCTTTCATTCGCAAAGACAAATTAAAATAGCCAAAGGTCAGTGAGCTTGTTTTGGGTGATATACAGGGGAGCCTGCTTTCAATAATTACTGCTAATACTACTACTACTACTAAT
>VZTO01004517.1:6820-36031 GCA_013400615.1 Syrrhaptes paradoxus
CGGCGCCTGCTGCCTTTGCACACTCATGAATATTTTGGGTCCCTCCCCAGTGTCTGACAGGGTAAATGCAGCGGCCACGGGCACTCGGGATTATCTACCCACACCGATGCACTGCAACGGCACGGCTGAGACCTGGCAGAGCAGGGAGGTGTGAAGGAGGATAATCTAATTAATGCCAATCAGCAGCGTGCAGGTAAACACGGGTCCTGTCCAACTCATTCGATATCTTATTTAATAAGCTCCCCAGGTAACGCTCTGGAGAACCTACCCGACGTCTGACTCAGGACTGAGCAAGACGAGCAGGCTGGCAGGGACGCGCTGCGAGGGTTAAAAACCCCAATTACTGGGTGGAGCTCAGCAGCGAGGACCCGTCTGGGTCTGGGGGGCTGCAGGGGCTGGTGGGGTTTTTCCTCCGTAACCCCAGGGAAAGCATTAAGGTAGCAATAAAAAGGTCTGTGGCTGGGACAAGAACAGGGTCTGGCGACTATGGGGAAGGTCAGGCAGCAATGTGCCAGGCACCAAAATGTCACATTTTAGCGTGGGGAGGGAGACGGGCCGGGCAGGAACAGGGGCACGTTTGCAGGGGGATGCTCTGGCTTGGGGAGGGATGCAGGAGCTGGGGCTGAAGACAAGCTTGGTGCAAGATTATGGCCTCAGGTGTGTTCATGGGGGACAGACACAGCAGGGACTGGGCAAGACTCCACTGGAAACCTGAGCATAGGGTCCAGCGGGGTCTGGAAGGAGCCGGGGAAGAGCCAGGAGAAAGGCAGAGGTGGGAAAGCAAACCGTGAGGCTCGGGGGGTTGGGCTGAGGCAAGGGGCTGCTGCACCCATCAATGTGCTGGGAGCCCACACAGATCTCTGTGCTGAGCTGGGACCGGTGCCTACAAACTGGTTTGGCCATCCCGGAGACAGCCATCAGCTTCTTGTGCTGGGGGCTGAACAGAAGAAAATCCAAGCTGGGAGACACCTGCAGTGGCAGGGGGACCGGCCACCAGAGCATCCAGTGACGTGTTCAGCCATGCAGGTTGTATTCGGGTTGTCTACGCTCCAGGTCCCAAAGGAATTTGGGATCATCTGAGCCTGCGTTAGATGGGCAAGGGGCCAGCAGATCCCCTCCCGCGGGGCTGGCAGGAGCGGGGACAGGGAGTGGGGCTGGCAGGAGCCGGGACAGGGAGCGGGGACAGGGAGCGGGGCTGGCAGGAGCCGGGACAGGGAGCGGGGCTGGCAGGCTCCTTCGGCATCACTTCTCATGCCCTGCAGGGAGCCCAGCCCGGGGACAAGGACCAGATGTCCCACCGCTTGCAGAGGGCTGGGAAAGCAGCGACCTCCGCCTGGCCGGGCAGCTCCCACATCCCCACTGGGGCACGCACAGACCCTCCATCATCACCCCGACCCTATCTGACGGGTCCCACCAGCAGGACCCTGTGCCACACCAGTGCTCTCCTGTTCCCTTACCAGCTTCAACTCCGCTACCCCCCTTCGGCATGCAGAGGGCAGGAGACGGCAGAGAATGAAGATTTCACAGCGCTGGTCAATAGCCAGGATAGTTCAGATGACGGGAAAATGTTAAAAAATCCTTTTTAAAATGCCAAGCATGCCCCATGGGTTTAAGTAGCTCTCCAAGCAGGCGGCTTGCACAATATTTCAAACAGAAAGGGTCGGATCCCAGCTGGGGGAACCTGCTGTGGTCACAGGGTGTATGCAGAGCTCTGCACCCCCTCTCTGGGACATACTGAGCATCCTCAGCAGTGCACGGGGTGATACGGCACAGGCTTGGCACCCACCCTTGCCCACCCCCAGCAGGCAGCTGGGACTAGGGACCTGCCTGTCTCCTGCTCCACGAACTTGCAGATTTGGTAAAAAGCAGCCCCAGGAAATGGGGGAGCAGCCCCCCTGCGCACGGCTGGCTGGGGAGCCGCACCGGCAGGCACAGCCACCGGCATGCTGTCCCTCTGAGGGACCGGGGCTTGGTTGGGGGATGGAGAAGACCCTCCCCATGTCCTTCCAGTGATCTACCTGCAGCACTTTGCAGAGGCATCCCCCTCCTGGCACCCCCCAAAAGCCCTGGGGAGGCTCCTGCCTTAACCCAAAAGAGCTGCAGGGTGCAGGAGCATCCATCCCCCAGCCACGCACCCGGGTCCCTGTGCACCCACCACCCGTTTGCTTCCCCAGCACCACAGGGGGCTCCCCGCCGGCACTTACCCAGGTGGAGGGTGATGTTGACGGAGTTGGGGTGCTGGATGCCGAAGGCCATGGACTGGCTCTGCCACCAGGTGCTCTCCTCCTGGCTGTGGAAGTCGGTGAGGAAGGAGGCGTTGTGGTGACGCCGGGGGTCGGTGGCATCGCAGCGGTGGCACAGGGCACCAGCATGGCGGGCACCCATCTGCAGGCAATAGTCCTCGGGAGGGGACCCGCACGTGTTGGTGGCCTGGGCGGCTCGGCCGAAGGCAGCGTTCTCAAAGACGGGCATGCAGCGGCGGGGCTGGCCCCGGGGGTCCTGGCA
The DNA here is from genome assembly GCA_013400615.1 of Syrrhaptes paradoxus. Classification (NCBI taxonomy): domain Eukaryota; kingdom Metazoa; phylum Chordata; class Aves; order Pterocliformes; family Pteroclidae; genus Syrrhaptes; species Syrrhaptes paradoxus. The sequence continues at coordinate 9,326 of VZTO01004517.1, forward strand.
GGGGGGCGAGCCCCTGGCCCCCAGCCCCAGCAGGAGCAGCAGACAGAGCCTGGGGGACAGTGACATGCTGGGGATCGCCTAGTCAGGCTCTGAGCCGGCTCCGGATGGCATGGTGAGAGCAGGCGGGACGGATGGGATGGGATGGGATGGGATGGGACGGGTCCCCCAGCCCGGCACCTCCTCTCGCTCCGAGTTCCATCTTGTGGAAGCTGTTGGAAATGTCAAAAACTTCGTGTGCGAGCCCAGGCTGCGGGGTTTGGGCTGCCCCAAGGCCACCCTGGTCCCCAGGGTGCGGGCAGGATGGGCCCTGGATCTGTGACGGGAGGATCACTCTGGGGACTGTGGCACCCTCTACGTTTGACCCATAGGGACAGGAGGGTGACAGCAAGCAGGGAGCCACAGTGCCTTACTCCTGGGCAGACCCCAACCCCTGCTGCAGGGGATGTTTGCAAAAATGGGGTGCCCCCACCCCGCTGAGCTGAGCTGCCTGCAGGAGCCCTGGAAGCTTAGCCCTCATTTATAATTTAAACTCCTTTCCTCCCATTCCCTTCTACTTTTATTTATTTTATTCTCCTTCTCCGTGCACGCTGCAGGGAGAAAGCACCGGAGGGAAGCTGTGAATCAGAGGCTTGGGCAGCAGCTCCCCTGGCAGCAGCGTTTCAAAGCCCCATTACCATATATTGACCCTGGCTCCGACAGCCCCGCTGGGAAGGGCGGATTTCCCAGCACCGAGGAGCTGGGCATCAGCTGCCTGGGAGCAGGCGGCTGGTGGCAAACCCCCCGTCAACCTCTGGGGAGAGAGAGGAGAGCTTTCAGCTCAATAATTGCCCTGCGCATCGCTGCCACCAGTTTTAAGAGGATTTGCATCCTCCAGGGATGAGGTTTTCCAGGTGTTTTGCTTTTTCCTTGCTACTGAGGCTTCAAGCTCTGGGCAGGAGAGGTTCTCTCATGTCATAGGTTTGCCACCTCCTCTTCGGGATGTCACACACACCATGGAGATGACTTCCCTGCCTGGCCCATCCTCTCTTGCAGAGGGGTCTGTGTTTGAAAGTGATAAAACCACACAACCAGGGCTTGGTGGCTGCTCGTGGGATGCACGGTGGATCAGAGCAAAGCAGATGAGGATCCTGACCCCACATCCTGCTCCAGCACACCCCACCCGGCGTGGGGACATTGTCCATGGAGCCAGAGCTTGATGGGAATCCATGGTGACACCGCTGTGACCAGCAGTGGGGATGCTGCAGCCGGTGTGGGAGCTGCATGTCCCCAACCAGTTCAGCTGGACCCTGGGCTGGCTGACCCCCCTCCAGGCTCCTGCCAGGCGCTGGGCACAAGCCCCAGGAGTTGCCCTGCACTTGCTGTGTGCGGGATGGGTGCTCCGGGCAGGATCCAGCCCTGGCTCATGGGCTGGCACAGCTCTGGGACCGGCTGCTGCTGCTGACCCTCAATCCAGCTGGGAAAGCTCAGCTCCTCTCCCATGCACAGGGATTCCCTCCAGTTGGGTTTCCTGGGGTCATCTCTGGAGAAAAACTGGGGAGGTGGGAGACCCCATCTCTGCACATACCCCCTGCCCTGTCCTGGTGACTGGTGACCACCCTGCTGTGGCTGCAGGAGCAGGAGGGGCAGCCAAGGGCTTCAGTCCAACCCTGTGCCCATGAGTGCCCACCAAGGGACAAACACATCACATCTGATGTCACTCCACAAGAGCAGGGCAGGAGCAGCCCCAAATCATCCCCTTTGCTCTGAGAACAAGACTCTAGACACACAGAAAATGTTTCAATGCCTACCAGGTTTGGATGGTGGCTTCTCACAGCAAAAGCATCACCTTGCCATGGCGAGCTTCACCTGGATGGGATGAAGAGCTACAGCTGGTTACGGGAAGTCCCTTGTCTTCCAGGGACATGAACGAGCTCCAACAAGGGTGTCCATAAGAGCAACCAGAGTTGGGCTTTGTCCCGAGCCCCAACCTCAGCTGAAGTCTCCATACCTGGAGAGACCTCACCCGCTGCCCCAGGACTTTGGGCCAAGCACGGTGGAGATGTGGTGACCAAGGCTGTGGTGGCACCTCACCCACCATCACAGTCCAGGAGCTTCTCCTGCCCAGCACAGACCTGGCACCCCGCAAGGGTTAAGAGTCGTAGAGGCGGTGAGGAGAAAACTGTTCTTCTGATTTGCTTAATGAACGTTAATTAAGAAGACAGAAGATAGCAGATTCCTTCAGGGTAGAGATGAAAGGCCCGTTAATTAAATCTGGAGAGAGAGCGACTGATCCTCCTCCTGATCAGACCTGACAAGGCAGGAGCGAGGTGTGCAGAGGAGCCCACAGCCCGTCTCCCGCAGCCCAGATCGGAGCCAGGAGCATGGCTGGGATTCACCGTGGTGCCCGGGTGTGGGAACAGGTGCCACCACCCACTCACCTGTCTCCACTGCCTGTGGGGCTGAGGGTGGCCCCATCAGTCTGAGCTGGTGCCGCTGGCTCCGGGACGGGCACACGTTTGGTTTCCAGCAGAACCTTCCCCAGAAGGGATGAGCTGCCCTTGCTGTAGCGCTGGGTGACATGAGGTGTCCCTTGGCCAGCTCCATCCCGAGGAAGAGGAGGAGAAGCGGTTGGGTCACCCAGCTCAGCAGTTTGACCCAGGTGCCACCACCAAAGCCAGCAGGAGCTGGGCACGGGCTAGACAGGAGCAGGTCACAAATGGGGACAGGTTAGACAGGAGCATGTCACAACAGCTCTGGGTGCCACTTTGTGCCAGTGCNGTCTCCACTGCCTGTGGGGCTGAGGGTGGCCCCATCCCATGGGGTGGGAGCTGAGCTGGTGCCGCTGGCTCTGGGATGGGCACATGTTTGGTTTCCAGCAGAACCTTCCCCAGAAGGGATGAGCTGCCCTTGCTGTAGCGCTGGGTGACATGAGGTGTCCCTTGGCCAGCTCCATCCCGAGGAAGAGGAGGAGAAGCGGTTGGGTCACCCAGCTCAGCAGTTTGACCCAGGTGCCACCACCAAAGCCAGCAGGAGCTGGGCACGGGCTAGACAGGAGCAGGTCACAAATGGGGACAGGTTAGACAGGAGCATGTCACAACAGCTCTGGGTGCCACTTTGTGCCAGTGCATCTCCATGTCAGGAGGGACCAGTCTCTGTGGCTGGCTGCATCCCACTAGGATGGACCCTTCCTCCCCGCTCCCCATCCCTGCATTTCGGCACAGGCGCTGCCTCACCCTCCCAGAGGGGCAGATCCTGTGCCAGCGATTTGCCAAAAGGGGCTTTTCTGCCCGCAGCAGAGACCCTGGGAGGCTGTGCCACACTGATGGGATCCTGCCAGCAGCCTGCTGCCTCCGCATCAACACTCCCCACCAGCTTTTAGCCCAGGTTTATTTTTAAAAGCAGAGCAGCTGAGCATCCCAAAATACCCCCCGAAACCACAGCAGCCCTGCAATCCTGCCCTACCTGGCCCCCCCAGGGCAGCACCCAAACCCACTCCCCCCCTCCCACTCCCTCCCCATCCCTGGCGCTGGGACTGGAGCGGGGATTAGCGGCAGGTTCAGCCGCACGATGCCACGAGCATTTCAATCGACACAGCCTGGGCGCTCTGCTGCTCTCCCGGCACGCAGGGACGTGCCATGAGCAGGGGGCTCAGCGCCAAGGGCTCTGCAGCAGGGTGATGGGGGGGGTCCTCACCAACAGCAGCTGCTCCTTGGGCAGGGGGGAGCAGGCCAGGGGAGGGCAGCCAGCATCCCCCCTCTTGGTTTTGCTCATCATGGATTGAAGACCCCGTCGAGGTGAGAAATGGCACCTTCGGTGTAAATAATGTCTGAAGCATCTCTTCCGTGCGCCGGCTTATTTTGTAAACCTGAACTTTGCAAAATGTCATGAAACAGAGAAATGGGAAGCCTGGGATAAGTAAATCTCCGTTAGAAATTCCCCAGGACAGCAGCAGTCATGTTCTCGCTCAGTGATGGCACATCGCAGCCCAACGCCGGCTCGGGGAGCGGGGTCACGCAGCAGCGCTGATTGCAGAAAGTATTTAATTAACGCTGCTGTAAATACAGCGCGAGCGATGCCAACCAGACCACGGCGGGGCAGGATGCTGCTGAGCTGCGGGAAGTTTTGCCAAGGCTGACAGGAGACGATGAGGGAGAGCAGAGAAAACCTGGCAGATTTCTCTCCCTGCCTTGCCCCAGCCCTTGGGGGGAAGAGAGGATGGTGGGACAGGGACATTGCCCCTCGAGAAGGTGTCCCCTGGCTTCACCATCCGTGTCCAGACAAGTGAGGAAACCCCATAACTGGGAAATGAGCTCTCTGGGGGTAAGGTGCTCCCAGAACATATCCAGGACAGCCATCACTGTCCTCTCCCCGATGCACAAAGACCCTGGAAGCCACCTTTTCAGAGCTAATCATCCCCAAATGTTCTCCATACCTGGCAGACAGTGACAACAGAGACATCCCAGCTTCACTCGTGCATGCCCACAAGCTCATCATCTCACAGATGAGCAGAAGGACACCAGCCTGGGGACACAGGGTGACAGCTGAGCCATCGCTGTCCCCAGCTTCATCCATCCCCCCGGGGCTCAGGAGGTCAGGGACCAGGCGGTGAGGAAGAGCTGGGTCAGCACAGGACCCAGCAGGTTCAGGCACAGCCAAAAAGGCCCTTTCCCTGCCCAAGCTCATCAGGAGCTTAATGACACCCGTTAAAAACCTTCCAAGCCCCTAATCACTCATCACATTACGGCTGCTCACCAGTGAGGCCAACCAGTACAAACCTCCTCCAAGCTTTTCTAATTAACGAGCCGGAGCTTAGGCTCTCCCAGCCCAAAAGCAGCATCTCAGATAAAACCAGCAGCCTTCCTGCTGGCCCACCACCTCCCCTGATAAACCCCCTTAATGGGCTTCTTAGCATCACCTGGGGCCACCTCCTTGGCTAACAACCTGCATCTGTCTGTCTGTCCTCCCCTGCCCGCCTGCTGTGGGTGGGGAAAATTCCATCTGTCCCTGCATCCCTCCATCCATCCCTTCATCCATCCCTCCATCCAACTCTCCATCCATCCATCCGTCTGTCCCCACCCTGGCAGGATCCATGTGATGTCCCTGGCAAGGCAGCCCCTCACCCTGTGCCAGGTCCCTGGACATGTCCCCTGGGTGTCCCATCCATGAGGTGCCCTGAGCATCCCCTTCCCCAGGAGGGTGGGTGACAGCTGAGCAGCAGCAGATGCCACCAGATGGTCACTGCAACTGGAGACCCGGCTAAACCGATAACCGGGAGGGCGTTGGAGCCCCCTCGTTTGCTAAGTGAGTCCCTGTACGGGTCCTGTGGGGAGACAGGAGCGAGGACGGTGACACTGAGCTCCTGCCCACAAGGTCCCCAGGACCTGCAGCGGTGTTGCCGCCACAGTCCATGGTTGCAGTCACTCTCTGGGCTCTTTCCTGAGAAGTGCTGAGCACTCGCATCTCATCACAGCGATGGTTTCTCAAAGAGCTTTGGAAAAGCAGGATCAGAAAGCGTTTTCCAAGCCTGCTTTTCCAAAGCCCTCTGAGAGCCCATCGCTGTGACGAGCTGCGAGTGCTCAGCCCTCCTCCAGGGGCTGCCCCTCCAGCCTCCCCCCCCTTCCTCTCCCTCCCGTCAATAAGAGATGATCCCATAGACTCTGTGACAGCTGAGAAGTTGTTGTGATACCTTTGACTTTAAAGAAGGAGAAATAACCCCCCCCCCTATAATCCACCGTGTCGTTCCATCCCAAGCGTGTCGCCCCGGATCGGGGCTGGGGCTCTGATTCCGCATTCTCCTGGCAGCCAGTGCCCTCATCCCATTTCCACGGGGATTTCCGTGCAGGCGGCAGCTGAGCCGCCGGCAGCCCCCGGCACGGCAGCGAGCCCCACAGGGGACCAGACCCACAGCGATCTGGCTGGGGCCACCCCAAAAATTCTGGGGGTGGGTCCTGTGTTAATTCACCATCTCCAGACAAGGGCTGTGCCATGGGCTGGGTTAGACTGGGAAGCACTGGTGGGAACTGGGAGAGCAGCAAAGGCAAAGCATCACTGCAGGCGGCGGCAGAGCTCTGTGGGTAACGTCTCCAGAGATTTCCAGTTACTGCGGGATGAAAATCCCTCTGGTTCGTACTGGAGTGCCTGCTGCTCCGAATCCCCCTCCAGCCACGGAGGCGGGATGCTCGCTGGTAATCCTGCATCATTTATTTTCATTGGCTGACAGAAAAAAGTGCTGTCAGAAACCCGATGTTCGCTAGGCTGGCTGGCACATAAAATGTTGCTTTAATTGTATTTTATTTGGCAATAACAAAATAGAAGCAGCAACAGACCCTCCAGATATTCCCCCCCTTCTCCACCCTCCCATCTAAAATTTCAATTTGGTAATTTTATGACTATATTTTGGATAAAGCCCAACAAAGCACGTTAAAGGGAGAGAAGTGATTTATCCTTTTCAGTGGCACATGATCTTTGGACATATTTCCCAGCCCGTTCATATTAAGACAGTTTAAAAAAAACAATACTGGGGTTTTTTTCATGTCAACCGTTATTTTACAAACAACAAACCACTATTTTTTCCAACCCTTATTTCCAGCCTTCTCATCTCCAAAGGCAAAACCAGGGAAGCATCAGCCATCCGAACCGGAATAACAACAGTCATGGAGCAGCTTCATCCCTGGCCGGGGCAGCCACCGTGTCCTGCTGCGGTTTGACCCTTTTAAGGACATTTTCATTTGCAGGGAGGTCAGGAGAGCGACTCCAGCCACTTCCCAAATAAATAGTTTAATTGATTTATTGTTGAAATCAGAGGAAGGCTCATGCTCTGCCTTTCCCAACACCGGTGGGAGCTGCAGACTGGCCGTGATGTGGGGCTTCCCCTGACCTTTCCCCAGCATCTCCGCAAGTCGGGAGGATGAAACCTTCCAAACCACCGTGACATTTAGAAACCAAACCTCTGCCATCAATAAACACATAAACCTGAGAATTTCTCTGTGCCACCCCGAATATAAAACTGAGTCTTGACAAACCAGCCCAGCTGGGCTCACCACCCGCCCGAGCAGCACGAGCATCCTCCGGGCATCGCTGCAGATTTATTTTTTGGATAAAGCCCCTGCTCATGCCTGGTGGCAGTGACACCTTCGGGTGCTGCCCGTGGTGAGGGAGGGGGGGTCTGGTAAGGGGTTAATGGGTGGGCAGAGGCAGTGCTGGGGGGTTGCTAGGAGACTTTGGGATGCTGGATGTGATGCTCAGCCAATGGAGGAGTCCTCTGAGGAGGAAATCTGCTAATTTGGGTTTCATTGATGGCTGGGGTAGGGGCGGGTGTGGGTATGAGCAGGGCTGAGCATCCTCCTCCCAGCCCCAGACGGATGCTTTACAGTCCTGCTCCTGTAATTTCAATTAAACCGACGAATTAATCTCTCGCAATAAACTCGGCTGCTATTGCAGTTTGTGTTGGGATTCATCATCGCTTTTCCTGCAAACGTAACAATTAAACAGAGAGATCTGGGTGGCTCGGTAGGGAAAGCTGGGGCTGGGGTCAGGGTGGCCGGCTGCCCCCCAGGGTTGGTCTGTACCTGCCAAAAGCCCTTTCGGGGGGCTGCTAATGGCAAGGGAGCTGGAGGGGGCACTGCTCATCCAGATCACCTGGGCTGCTGCTCTCCGTGCGGGAAAGGCTTTAAATTAAAACCTTGCCTGTGATTTTTGGAGGGTTTTCTGGCTGGTTTTCCCCCTCCCCTCACTTTCTGGAGCTCTGGCCCGTTTGCCATCATTCAGTGTGGATGGAGCAAGGTGGGGGGAGCGGTGGGGGTGCAGGTGCAGGGCGGGGGGCTCTGGCTGGGGTCCTGCCTCCCAGAGGTGGCCGTGCACCCATAATGAGCCCCTTTCAGGGGGGGTCAGTCCCTACTCTCCGCAGCCCTCCTTGGCCACTGGGAAGAGGAATAATTCCTCTGCAGAGCCCCTGCTGAGCCTTGCAGCCAGCCCCCCTCCTCGGCTCCAATGTCCCCCTGTGCCACCATCCCCTGCCCCACCAGAGGGGCAGGAGGGTTCCCCCAGATGCCCAGAGCTCTGGACATCCATCCCAGTGGGGTCTGACCTGGCTCTGCTCCAAACCAGCACGTTTTCCCACCCAGCACCATCCCCACCACCAAGTGTTTATAGCTCCTGGCTTTGAAGGAATGGGATGGGATGGGATGGGATGGGATGGGGGGCACACAGCCTCCCCACTGTGCCCTGAGCCCAGCAGAGGAGTGAGACCCACACATGGGCAGGATCCGGCCCCTCCAGGGACTCCCAGATGCCAACTTTTCACAGAAACAGCGGATTACAGCGCATCAGCTCCAATCGATACTCCGCCGTGGCAGAAAGCAAAGGGAAAAGAGGAACAAAAAGAAATTTTCAGTTGTGGAGGATTTGGGGGCTTTGTTGTGTTTTCAGGGAAAAAAAAAAAAAAGCCTGAGAAAGGGCTGGACAGGAAGGGTTTGGGGGGGCACAGCAGGATCCCCCTCACTGGGGCACTACTGCAGGGTGGGACCCTCTGAAACGTGTCCGGTGCCAGGGGCAGGACATGGGCATGGGGTGGATATGGGGTGGGCACGGGGTGGGCATGGGGTGCTCCACCTGTGCCCGCTGCAGGGGGTTTGACTCCTTTCTCCCCAAATGGGGGTACCCACAGCAAAACCCTCCCAGCCCCAGCCACCCCAGTCGGGGGGAACATGGAGGAGGGGGTTTGTCAAAAACAAGGGAGGTGATGAGATGCTCAACCCCTGGTCTGGTCCTGCAAAGACCACCACAAAGTGACCAGGCTCGGGGATGCTCTGGACAAAGTGGGGGGCATTAAAGGTTTTTTTGGAAACCCAAAAAGATGAGCAGAAGAGATGCTCTGGGAACAGCTGCCATAGACCCACTTTTGGCTGCAGCCCAAAACCTCTTTGCAGGTAGTTTGTCTCCTTGTCCGAGCTATCGATTCCTCTGATGGAAAGAAAAGCCCCTGGCACAGGAGTGGTGCCGCTAAATGATGGACGGAGCGCCCTGGCCTTGCAGGAGAGGCTCTTTCCCCAGCAGCCAAAAATGGCCACGGATGGGGGGACGGTGGAGCCTGTATGGGGCAGTGACAGGGACAGAAGCTGGGGGACACTGCAGGCTGCCCTGCTCCCATGCAGAGACCCCCCCTGGAAGCCAAACCCACAGCTGGGGGAACCTGGCACTTTTTTGTCACCTTGGGTCAGTAGCCCAGCAGAGGACCGGCCGAGCATCACGCCGCTCTCCCCGCGGCTGCTTGGGATGAGGCTCACGCAGCTCCTCTGCATTCTGCGCTCTCGCCGGCGCAGGGCGAAGAGCTTTGAAGGCGCTGCCCTTCCATTATTAATACGATGATGATGTCTGACGCCGCGTGTGCGCAGCCATGGCTCTCTGCCGCCGGTGGCACCCTGCCAAGACAAGCACACGCTGCTCCTCGGGGAGGGGGTCAGTCCCCTCCGCCAGTCTTTTTCCCATCCCCAGCATCGCTCCACGTCTTGGATGGTAAATAACGGAGCAGATCTGCCTTGCACAGCCCCGTGCTGGATTAGACCCGTGGGACATCAGTCCCATCGCCAGCTCTGGCCCTGGGATATCCTGGGGACACAGACCAAGTTGTGGCTGAACACACTGAGGGGGGTAAAGTGCCACCGAGACCTGTCTCAGGGTGTCCTGCTCCCCAGAGGGTCCCATCAGTGCCCGGGGCATGGAGCCCCCCCAAGCCCAGCCTCTGCCTGCTGCCACCACTACAGCTCCGCTCGCTGGCTTGGACTGCAAAATAGAAGATAGTGTCTGAATTTTTTAAAAAGACTCATTTTAGTGCATGGGTCTGATCCCATGTTGCTTCAAACGTTTTGTGCCCCCAGGCCAAGCCAAGACCCCCCCCCGGGGCAGCGTGGGCAGAGCCAGCTTGGGGAGGGGAAACGCTGCCAGGATCTGCAGCTCCTGCTGGCATCCTCACATCAAACATCTCACCCGTTTCTGCCCTCGGGCCACAACCTGAGACATGAATCATCCCCTCTGTCTGCCTGCGGATCTAGGCTGCTGGCAGAAGCCCCCTCCCCACCTGGGCACCTACTGTCAGCCCTTGGGGGGGGTCCCGTGCCCAGCGGTGCCTGGCTGTGGTGTGTGCCCACGGCTGCACCCTGAGCACCCAGTGCCTCCCAGCACAGCCCGTGGGGCCAGATCCAGGGCCATGGGGCCACCGGGGGTGGGTGGGCTGGAACCACAGGGATGCCCCTTCCCATGTCCCCAGCACCACAGCTCCAGCCAGACCCCATGAGAGGTAACACGAGGTGACATAGCTTGGCGTGAGTCAGTGTCCCTGCCAGCCCCTGGGGACACACATGGGCAAGGCTCCCCCAAGCATCACTCGGGCTCCCAGAAACACAGCCCCCTCCCCTGGGCAGGCTCCCTCCATCCTGCTCACTGCCACGGCTCCGAGAGCCACGCACCAGCCTGGCCACCAGGAATGGCAACGGGACCCACTGAGCTGGACCCTGCGCTCGCAGCCCCAGGGGAATCCCAGTGTCGGGGTACAGCAGAGGAACCCCAACCCCGCTGGCACATCCCTGTCCCGCAGGCTCCCAAGCATCCCGTCCTGCTCCAGCCTCCGCAGTCGGCGGTGGGTGAGGTCAGGGTATGTCGGATTGCAAATGAAACGTCAGCCCGCGGCACGGTCCCGGCTCCATCTGCAGAAAACGAGTTGCTGGACTTGGAGGGTGTCCAGTTGTGCAGCTCGGCGTGCCGAACACCCCGGGCTGACAAGCCACTGAATCACTCCTCCCCGCGCTGCCAGGCCACGCGAAGCCAAGATACATTTCTTTTTAATGATAAGTTTTTATTGTTTGGAGTTCAGCTCAAACAGCCTCCCCAGGCACCCGCAGCCTCCTGCTTCCAGAGCGGCCGAGCAGCGCGTGGGCTGAGCCCGGCTGGTGCGGGCACACCAAACGCCCCATGGGTGGAATGAGTTGGACGGTCTCAGCTGTAAAGAGAAGTCCTTGAAAACTGTCCGTGGGGAAGGAGCTGGGCTGACGGCCATCAGTATCGCCCGATAAATCCACACAGCATCACCGGAACCAAAGGGAGATTTGCACCTGGCCAGGAGACAGCACGCACACGGGTACTGACCGCTGTGCTTCCCTGCCCGGCACAGAGAGCCCTGCAGCACCCTTTGCCTGCCCAGCACCCTTCCCAAAACGCTCTGTGTGTCCTGGAGAGGAGCCACTTGGACCCCCGGCCCCCAGCGCATACAACCTGCCTCCCCCATGCCTTGTCTGCCCCCCACCCCAGCGAAGCTGCATAGGAGCTGCTGGGGGATCCCAACTGGGGCTAAGCCCCAGGGACAGAGCCCTGGGGGGCTTCAGAGCAACCCCCAGCCCGCTGTGCTGCCTGTCCAGGGGACAGCCCTGAGCTGCAATAGGGAGAGCATTTTGGGGGCTGCAGGGCCCCCCCAGGAGATTTCCCAGAGGCTTTTCGGCATCGAGAGAGAATCCGGCCTCCCCAAAACTGGACTAACACAGAGCTGAGCCATCGCTGCTGTCATGATGCTCCTCGAACATCTTAGCAACGCTCCTGCCCGCAGGTCAGATAACCGGCAAATAAAAGATTTAAGTGGGGTGCCGCAAAGGTACAGGAAAGAAAAACCACATCCACAGGAAAAAAAAAACCAAAACCCACACATCCACGGAAAAACCACATCCCAAGAAAAAACACATCCATGCCAGAGAGTTGTCAGTGACTCGAACCAGAAGGGACCACTGCACAGGGGCCGGGGACATGCAGGGCCACCCCGCTGCTTTGGGCTGGGAACACTGGGCTTTGGGCAAGTGATGCTCCAGCAGGCACCGGGGTGACTCTGTGTGCTGGGAGGGGTGGGGGTCTGGCTGCTGCTCCCCCCACTCTTTCCACCACACACTGGGGTTTGCTAACAGGCCCCAGCACTTTGGCTGCCCCTGGGCACAGAGGTTTGGGGGGCCAGTGCCAATGCCCCCCTCTTGTTGCCCAGCGGGCGGGGGGGGGGGGGGGGGGGAGCCTGCACTTTCCATGGCCTTGGCAAGGGGGTGAACAGGTCCCCACAGCAACTGCCCCCCTAGCCCCCTGTGACACCCCTGGATCCACCGGCACCCCCCACCCCCGCCTTACCTGCTGCCGCTGCTCCAGCTGTGCTTCCACATCTGGACGGCGCTGCCACATCTGGGCAGCTGCGGGGCTGCGGAGACCCGGGGCAGGAGGGGAGGGTCGGATCCGGAGTGACTCCAGAGCCGCTGGGGATGCCGGGGGGCGACGGGTAGAGCTGGGGGGGTGGGGACAGTCCCCGACGCATCGCCGGGCAGTGTCCCCGGGGGGGGGNCTCCTCTTCCTCCCTCCTCCTCCTCCTCCGCCGCCGCCGCCCGTGCTCCCGCCGCGGCAGCCGGGCGGGCCGGGGGCTGCGCTGCCGGGGAGGGGTCCTGGGGGGGGATCGGGGCACTCGGGCTGGAAGTTGGCGGCGCGATGGGGAACGAGCGCTGGAAAACCATGGGAGGAGCCTCGCAACTTGAGGATGGGCAGCAGGAGAAATCCCAGGTACGGGGCTGGGGGGGGGCAACGGGGCAGGGACCAGCCCTGGGGGTCCCATCCCACCAACATCCCCCCCGTCCTCCATCCAGCGAGCTTTTCTCCCGGTGCAGCTCGTTGGGGTGAGCTGCACCCCAGGCTGCCTTCCCCCACCCACCCCCCGAATTACTGAGTTTATTTATTTGCAGCCAGAAAATAATTATTTGAAGTACCCCCAGCCTCCAGCACCGAGGCTGGCACACACCCTGATGGACCCCCCCAACATTTAACCTGCTCCAGTATCCCAGCATGGGGGATTTGGGGTCTCAGCTCCCCCTTGCAGCCACAGCCCTCCCTCCTGATTGGGGGTCTCCCAGCCGCCTGGCCTTCCCTTCACCTCCAGGACCCCCCCCACCCCACAGTATTTTGGGGTAGAGGCCAGTGTGGTGTTGGGGTGCGCAAAGCCGTGGCAGAGCCTGCGGCGATGTGTAGGGACCTGGCACGTGCCGGAGCCTGTTTGCACACCCGGCCACACGTGTGCACCCACCACCCATCGGATCCCCCGGTGCAGGTATCGGGGCTGCCCACCGGCCGGCTGCCCACCCACCACTCCGGGTGCAGGCAGGGTGGGAAGGGGTGGGGGGTACGGGCAAGCGTGCCTGGGATGAGCTGGGACAAAGCGAGCCTGTGTTGGAGCTTGGGAGTCGAGGAAAGGTGGCAAGAGCCGGCAGCTCCCTCTGCACCCCGGCACTGGGTGAGGATGGGGGGGAGCAGCCAGACCCCTTGGCTCCCAGGTCTGCCACTTCCCTGTCCCCCTTCCACCACAAAGGCACTGCTGCCTGGCTTCTCCCTTCTGCACACCCTGCGCCCTCTTCTCCCCGATCAGCCCATCCATGAACAGCTTCCTTGCTTTGCTGGAGGGGGGCTGCCCACCCCAAATAGCATGGGAGGCCCCAGACCCCCCCTACCCCCAAGAGATCCCTCGCTCTCCTCTCCCCTCCCCGGCAGAGCTGCCTCCTTGCCGCACAGCCCCTCCGCACAGGGGTCCGAGCGGTGCACCCGGCTGCTGCTATCCGCTTGGTTCATGCCCCGCCATGGCCCCAGGGATGAGCTGGGCAGGATGGATCCAGCCCCACAGCCCGTACAGGGCTGGACACACAGCCTGGAGCCGGCGGTTCGTGCAGGGGATTGCAAAGGAGGCGCAGAGTTTGCGGTGCAGCGGGGCTGGGCTTCCCGCTCCCTCCCGTAAGCTCCCGTGGAAACCCATCCCAGCCGCCTGCGTGCTCACCCGTGGAGCCGGTTCCAGTGGCTCGCCAGTCCCTTTCTCCTCTCCTTTTTTCTCCTCTTCTCTCCTCTTTTCCGCCGTCCTCTCCTCTCCCCGCGCTGCAAGGCGTGCTGTGCCGTAGGAGCGGCAGCAGCAGCTTTGGATGACGGAAGCGAGCAGGTAACGGGAGCGGGATCCAGTTCATCTGCCTCTGTGCCTGCGGGGAGCGGGCAAAGTGCGGTGTTAGGCTCTGGGAGGGCACGGTGGGATGCAGGGGGGTGCTGGGGTACAGCCCCTGCCCCGGGGTGAGCAGGGCCAGGGGCTGCAGCCCTGCAAAGCTGTGCAGTGCAGAGCTGGACAGGCGGGAGGATGGAGAGGGACGGAGGCAGCGGAGCAGCACAGGGCGAGCGGCTGGGATGCAAAATGAGCGGCTTGAGCTGCTCTGGAGACAGCCATGGCTTGGGGGGGGCAGGGGACTGGCTCTTGCTGCCCTTCGGCTCCTTTGGGACTGGGTGGACCCTAGCAGTGAGGTGGGGGGCAGCTGGGCTGAAGTTTGTCCCAGCAGCTGAGCCTGGGGAATGCAAACCGGGGTCCACCTGCCTCAGAAGCACAACCAGGGTCCTGTTTGCTACCTGGTGGGGGGCACAGCTCAGGGCTAGAGCACCCAGAGCTGCCCACGATCACTGCCCACCATTGGTTGCTGCAGGGCGAGCTGGCAAAAAGCAGCGGCTTCAGCAGGAGCAAAGGACACTTCCTCCTCCAAGAGCATCTCCCATGGCAGAGCTCAGCCTCTCCTTCGCCCCTGCTCCCCCCGGGACCAGCCCACCCCCAGCTCTGCTCCAGCTGCCGGGGACAAGCCAGCTCGTGTCCTTCCCTCCCCGCAGGCTGTGGGTGCTGGAGCCACCTCTCCCACACCCAGCACTGGCCTGTCCAGCTGAGGGTGCTCGGTGGGGGCATGGTGAGCTGCAGGGACCCCCACGGGATGCCCATATGGCACGGCTGGGACACCGAGGACCTGGTTGCTGCAGGATACAGGGGGCAAGCACAGAGCCACTGCCCGAGCCAGCGCAGGGCTGGGGACCCCAGCTCAGATCTGCACTAGGGAGGTGACAGTGCTTCGGGTCCTGCTGGGGGCCCCCTCCTGAGCTCCAGCCCAGCTCCAGAACAGGTTTGCAAGAGAAGTTCTGCTCATCCCAAGCACCTCCCAACCTTGCAGCTTCTCCTCTCCTCAAGAAGGGGTGACTTGGACACGTCAGGACCACCAGCTGGATGGATGTCCCCAAGGGGACATCGATAACCGGGGCAGCTGCCACATGGTCAGCAGGGAGATGTCCCAGGGCTGCTGAAAGCCTGGGTAAGGAGATGCAGGACCCCAAGGTGATGCAAGGAACAGCAGAACCCCCCGAAGCCGTGGGGACGTGGCTGTGGTGGGGCAGGAACAGGTGGCAGAGGCGGCTGCAGGGCTGTTGTGCTGGGGGGATTCAGGGGGACCCCCACCCCAGTTGGGAGTGTCACTGGTGCCGCTGGCTGAGCGTTTCCCTCCTCTCCCCACTGCAGGTTGCCAGGTAACACAACCTGCCAGCAAAACACCGTGGGACTCGTAAAGCTGCCGCCGCTCGGGATGGCACGGTCACGGGCAGAGGTGGCTGAGGGCGAAGGGGACCGGCCCCTGGTTCCTGCCCCAGCCCCTGGTGCTGGCAGGAGGGCAGTGATGCTGGGGCTTGAAGGCTGGAAAAGAGCTGGATGTGGCTCCTGGGCAGAGCTGCAGGGTTTTGGTGTGTTAGAGCCTGGTTGGGATTTGTGTGGCTGCGGGAAACAGAGCATCGGCCGTGCACGGCTCTGCTCCTGAGCCCCGTAACACTCAGACAGGTCCCTTGGTGGTTGCGTTGTCCCAACTGGCACCTTTCGAGCTGGGGACGTTGGCGTGATGGGGAGCAGCAGTGTGCAGAGGTGCAGAGCCAGGGGGGCTGGATGTGCTGCGATAGCCAGGACAGCCACGGGGACACGGTCACCCCGCAGATCCCAAACCACTCGACATCGGCCTCCGGTCAGCAGCCATCCCTCCTGTCACTTCTGCACTTGCAGGGTGCCGAGGGGCCGGGTTGAGCCCAGCGTCCATGGGAGGGTGTCAGCAATGGGCATCTCCCACCTCCATCTGCCATCATCCTGCTGCTCCCGGGTGTCCCTCACGCCTCACAGCCGGGGCTCTGTGTCTACACAGCGCAAATTCCTCAACCCTCTGCTTGCCGAAAGCTCCGCTTATTGCCTTTGACATTCCTTTGAATGCTGAGCCTGGGGCTGCCTCATTTTGGGGGTCCCCCAGGATGGTTTCCCATTCATCCCAGCGCCGTTTGCATCTCCAGATCCACTCCACAGGCTGGGGAAGAAATGTGGAGCATCCCCTGGGGCTGGTGGGACAGCCACAGCCCCCAGCCCCTGCCTGGCCGTCCCCCGCCGCAGCCGGGGGTCACCTTAATGCAAATGGTTGCGGGAGCGTGAATGGAATGAAGGGTGCTTGAAGGAAGGTGTCACTCCAGATAGATGTGCACAGGAGGGGACAGGGCCTGGGAAAGCTTTGCAGATGCAGCAATTTTCCCCTCGTTTCTGGGGGAAAGTAGTCTTTGTCTCTCTGAATCTGCAGCTTGCTGGCAGCTCTGCAATTCCTTGTGACAGCCGTGGCCGGGGTCGGGGGACAATCACAGCCTCTGTCCTGCAGGTGTAATGAGAAGGGGAGGTGGCAGGGGGGACAGGGGCTGATGTGGCCGGGTGGCAGCTCGCTCCATCCATGCTGACGGCGTTGGCACTTCGTGCTTTGCAAGGAGAAAAGGCTCTCGGTGCGTGTGGAGCAGCTCGTGCAGGATGAACCGATGGGTCGGTGGGGCTGCCGGAGGGGGTCAGAGACCTTTACAGTGCCTCCCCCTGGCTGGAGGCTTTGGGACAGGTCTGGGGGCTTTGGGAGCAGCAGGCAGCGAGGGCACAAGAGGGATGGGGACCTGTGGCCCCCCACAGCTGGGAGATGCCCTGTGCAGAGTGGTCCCCAAGATGCTCAGGGCGGTATGGTCCCAACAGCAACCCGCAGCCTCCCCTGCTGCTGGGGACAGCCCCCACCGTCCCTCACCTCCTCGCTTTCCCCACTGTCCCCACTCTAGGGGACACAGGGGGTTTTCCCCTTCTTCTCCCCACGTTTGTGCCCAGGGCAGTGGGCACCCCCGCACGCACCACCCCGGGGAGGGGGGGCTGCTCCAGCTGCGTGTCACCGCCTTAAATAAAACATGTGGCGGGAGCACGCGGCCCCGCACGCTCGCTCTCGTTATTATTTCATACCCCTGGCTCCCAGGCGGGTTTCGCTGCTCTGCTCGCCCGTGGCCTCTGCGTTCCCCCAGCAGAACCGCAGGGCTCCCCAGGGTCCCCACACCCCCTCCTCTGCCAGCACCCCCACGTCCAACATCGCTTCCCTCATTGCTGGACCCCCCCAAAGCCCCTGAGGGTCTGAACCCACCTCTTGGATGCAGGGAAGCAGGATGGGTCCATCCGGATAGCTCCCGATGGTGTCTGTCTGTCTGTCTGCAGAGGATGAGCTGCGGGTACATCCTGTGCACCGTCCTGCTCTCGGTGGCCGTCCTCCTGGCGGTGACAGTGACAGGGGCCATCCTCTTCATGAACCACTACCACACGCCCGTCACCGAGTCCCCTCCTGTCATCAGCACCAACCCCGAGGAGGCCAACGCGCTGGTGACCATCGAGAAAGCCGACAGCTCCCGCATCAACATCTTCATCGACCCCAACTGCCCCGACGCGGCGGGGACCTTGGGGCGGCTGGAGGGGCTGCAGACCTCCCTGCTGCGCACCCTCACCGACCACGACGCGGAGGCTAAGGCCACTAAAAACCAGCAGAAAGCCCTGCTGGTCACCGTGGCCGATGAGGTGGCCAAGCTGCTGACGCACGCCATGCAGCTGCGCGCCGACTGCGACGGCCTCAAGAAGGGGCACAGTGCCATGGGGCAGGAGCTCAGCACCCTGCAGGGAGAGCAGGGCAGGCTCATCCAGGTGAGCCGGGGCTCCTTGGGGACAGAGCCCTCCTGTCCCCGTGTCCCCAGGGCATGGCTGCCCGCAGCATCCAGGGGAACATCCGACAGAACGAGCTGAGGTTTAGTGCGGGTGGTTGGGAATTGCAAGTTGGGAGGCACAACTTCAGCTCCAGCTCGTTGGCCGCTCGTGTCCCGCTGCTTAAACCGCCGTGGGGCCATGAACCGGGCGTGCAGCCTCCCACGCTGTGGGTCTCCCAGCTCCAGGTCCGGTCTGGGGGCACAGGACCATCCAAAGGGTGGATCACACAGCAATCAGCCCACCCCCCTTATTTACAGTCCCCAAAATTTCCCAGCTGATGAGCTGTGTTGAAATGCTTACCTGGGCACGCCGGTGTCTGCTGGGCATCGTAGCGAGAGCCAGGGCACGGCTGGGTGCTGGGCTCTGTCCCACTCCGGCCGGAGCCGCTCGGTCTCCGCTGCTCCGCTTCGCTCCCTGTCCTGCTGCTCTGCTGCGGCCACCCTACGTCACCTGCCCAGCCTGGGTCACCTCGGGGGATGGCAGGGAGCTGGCGGCTGTCTCAGGACACAGCTATTCCTGCTGCCTCCGTCATCCTGTCCCCTTGCCCAGAGATGCTCTTTGTCCCGCGGGGTGATGACACCAGGTTCGGGCATTGCTCAGCCCCAGCGGCAATAGGTGCTACCTGGGCCCTGGCCACGGACCAAACAGCACCAGAGATGCCGTATGGGATCTGCTGTGGCTGTATGTCCCCACCTGGTCCCCACCAGCCCATACTGCAGGTGCTTGGGGAGCCATGGGAGCGGGCAGAGCATCCTTGCAGCGGGGTGGTCAAGGGGCTGGGGAGGGGTAAAAGGAGTTTAACCGCATTTCACCTTGTCCCTTCCGTGTGTCCCCCACCCACAGCTGCTCTCGGAGAGCCAGACCAACATGGCTCGGCTGGTGAGCTCCGTCAGTGACGTCCTGGACGCGCTGCAGAAGGAGCGTGGCGCCGGCCGGCCCCGGCTCAAGGCTGACCTGCAGCGAGCCCCGGCCAGGGGAGCGCGGCCCCGGGGCTGCTCCAACGGTGAGACGGCATCCCCATGGGTCCCCATCTGTCCCCAGGGAGGGGGATGCACCCAGGGCTGCTCTCTGCTGGTCCCTGCCTGAGAAGAGGGGAGGGAGACAACCAGCCTGGAGCAGGGATTTAATACAGCGTGGGGCTGGTGAGGAGATGGGGCAGGAGGGCGCTGGGAAGCTGTGTCCTAGAAGGGGTGTTTCTCACCCCATTGTGCATAACCCAGCCTGCAAAACCAGCACAAAAGCCACGTTGCACCCCTGCACCCCCACCCGCTCCCCGCACACATAGCTGGGGCGAAGGCAGAGCACAAAGCGACCGCTCGCTTCCGTTCGGGTGCAGACGGCAGTGCTGCATTGGACTGGGACGAGCAGTCACATCCATCATCGTTTGGTGAAGATGAAGCTGAGTAAGACCGTCCCAGGGCTGCGAGCGTGTGCCTCTGCTCTGCCTGCGGGCATCGGCTCCTTCATCCCCAGCTGGGTCCCCGCCTGCCCTTGCCATCACACAGGGACATGGGGTCGGTCCCTGCCAGCTGCTGGGGGGGGTCCCTGTCGTGGCTGCATCCACCCCTGGGCATCACTCACCCCGAGCATCGGGAGGGAAAGAGCAAGGTTAAGAGCCTGAAAGAAATGGCAAGACATTAAATTAGCTCATTAATTAACCAGCTTTCTTCTCCTCCCACCCCATCCCAACGCCGCGCCGCAGGCTCCCGGCCCCGAGACTGCTTTGACATCTATACGAGCGGACAGCAAGAGGATGGGATTTACTCCATCTTCCCCACGCACTATCCCTCTGGATTCCAGGTCTACTGTGACATGACGACCGACGGGGGAGGCTGGACGGTGAGCTGCCACCATGCCAGGGGCCACCGGGTGATGCCACCACCGGCCATGAGCTGTCCCCATGCAAGGATGCCAGGGTGGGAGATGTCACTTTTGGTGCTTGGATGTGTCAAAGGGATGGGGGATAAATGCCAGTGGGGTCTGGCCATGCTGAGGGTGCCCAGTCCTGTGGGGAAGCAAACAGCCCTGTCCGCCTTACCTGTGCCAGCAACTCTGCCTGGTGTGGCTGAGATGAGCCGTAAACCAGAGTCCTGCCCCTGCCCTGTGCTGGGGGAACTGGGCTGGGGGGTGGATTTAGGCAGGATGACATGGCTGGAGTTGGTCCTTGTCGGCAGGACTGGTGCCCAGCTGGGCTGTGGCATAGCCGCGGTTGTGCCGTAGGGCAAGTGGCTGTGCTTCGTCCCATCCTCAAGGTCCCTGTGAGCTGGTGGCAGGGCTCAGGACCCCAGACCCAGTGCTCATCACCTTGTCCAGCACAGGGATGCTCCTCCGGTGCTGTGCTGGTTCACCAGCTCCCCGGCCAACCTGTCCGATGGGCTTTGCCACAGCAGCCACAATGGCCCCAAAGTCACAGCTGGGGACAGGGAGTGGGGAGACGCAGTGCTGGCAGTCCCAAGCCCAGAGACCCCCCTCATCCTGGGGACCCTTGGGTATGAGTGGCCCTGACCCAGGAGGGCATCGCTTGTGGTGGGGGGTCCTATGGAGGTGGGGGGAGCTCACCGGGGGGTGGGCAGGCAGCTGCTCCCCCCAGGACACGCTGGGTGAGCCGAGCCGGCCGGGACCCCTCCAGCTGGGTGCTCTAGGAAACAAATCCCCGCGATCTGATCCCTGTAAGCAGCTTTGAACAGTGCCAGGAGGGAGCTTAGCCCCCCTGCCATCGAGGGGCTGATGAGCCTTTGGCCTCAGTCTGCCCAGAGCCCACCCAGGTTGGGAGCTGCCGTGCACGGGTCAGAACCAGCAGCTCCGGTGGGGAAACCGAGGCACAGGGCAGCCCTAGGGACCCCAGCTCCTGGGGGGCTCACAGAGGGAAAAGGGGGGACCCCACTTGCTCCCCAGGGTGGAGAGGGTCCTTGCAGACCCCGTGCAGAGCCTCCAGCAGCCCCAGCCATGCCCCAGCGCTGCCCGAAGGTGATTAGTGAGGCACTCAGAGGCTTATTTAAAGCTGCTGCAGCCGGGGGGGGGGCTCTGGTTGGGCTGGGCAGGGGGGCGAAGGAAAAGATTTTACACCCGGCAGCACTGTGGGATCTGACAGCAGGGCTGGCATGGGGTCCCTGCAGCACCGCGGTTCTGCCCTGCCTCAGCCAGGGCAGCGGAGCCAAACCGGGACCCGCATCCCGGTGCTCCAGAGACAGGCACACCCAGAGTGGGGCTGAGGGTGCTCGCCCCAGGCTCCCATTTCTCAGGGCCACCCTGCAGCACAGGCTCCAAAACATACCTCTGGTCCCTTGGGGTGCAGGGGATGTCTCAGCCATCTCCCAGGGGGCTGGGGACACGGGTGGGGGATGTCCTCGTGACACAACTCGCCCAGGAACACCATGGCATGTCTGGGCACCGTGGTGCAGAGCCTGGGAAATTTCCCTCCTCTCCTCCTCCGGAGCGATTAATCCTGACATTTGGGCTTATTTGCATGTGGGTGGGTGGGTGGAGGCGATGGCAGCAGCTGAATCCATTTTGACTCGGGAGCTGCTGAGCTGAGCCTTAGCCTGCATGGACAGCACAGAGCCCACGGGGAAGAGCTGCCCCGATGCCCCATCAGGGAGAAACCCAGCTGGGGTCATCCCTGGGTGCTGCTCAGCACCTCCCCATCCCCACGGTGCGATCTGCAGTGTCACCCTGTCCCCTCGCTGGAGGGAAGGGGTCCCCGGTTGTTCCCCATCCCCTTCCCTGGGGAAGGCTGAGCAAGGCACAGCCCCCCCACATCTCTCCTCTCCTCCACGTCATTGCCCAGCCTGACCCCGAACCCCCCTTGACACTCACCTCCGACGTTATTAAAGTAATAAAGGGGTGATGGAGAGCAGGGGAGGCTCAGCATCCTGGGAGGCCTGGAGAAGTTGCTTCTTCACGTGCTGTTGTCTTGGGAAGTCTTTGCAAACACCCCACGTCCCTCCCAGTGTCCCGGAGCCAGGGCAAAGCCCCGGGATCAGCATCTTTCAAGGCCAGGCTGGATGAGGCTCTGGGCAACCTGGGCTGGTGGGAGGTGTCCCTGGGGACCTTTGGGTCCCTTCCAACCCAAACCCTTCTGTGATTCTATCTCAGCCCTGTAAGCAACCGTGCTGCAGCAGCTCTGGCCACCTCAGCTCCTTTTCCATGTACAGCACGTGTTGGGAAGGGGTGGGAAAGCCGAAGGATGCAGAAGAAAAGGCTGTGCTGGCCAGACGAGGGCTGGGGTACTGTTAAGTGACAGCTTGAAATTTCATGGGCACCTCCCGTGCTGGGGATGCTCCTGGGGACGGTGTCACCCAGCCTGCTCATCACCCACTGGAGGGGTCCCAGCGTGGGCTGGGGGTTTGAGTGAGACGAGCCTGGGAAACACATGCTGTGATTTATGTGTCACCACGAACAGGGATGAGACACTTCTGCTTTGAGGACAGGTGGGAGCGGCCAGGTCCCTGGGATGGGCAGTGTCACCGCAGCGGTGTTCACCAGCTGTCCCACAGGATCGGCACTTCCCACAGCAAGACCAGTTCCTGGGATGCTCCGGGTTTGTCTTCTCCATGGCTGGACCCAAGGACAGTGTCCCCGCCATGATGGGGGCTCAGAGGAACACCATGGGGCCAGGGCTGGGGGTCCGTGCCATGGCTGATGAAAACCTGGCCAGGACCTGGAGTGCCGCGGTGGCAGACAGTGATGGGAAGCGGTGGCCGAGCATCTCCCCAGGCTGCAGCTGGGGGGGTTTCAAGCCTGCTGGGGGTTTGGTGGGCGCTGGCACTGCCGCTTTGCTCTTTTTTTAACCCATTTTTCTGGGCCGGTGCCTTCGCAGGAGCCTGTCCCTGCCTCGCGAGCTCAGCGTGACCGGGGAGGCAGAGAGCGGGGGAGATAAATATTTCAGCCTCGCCTTTAAGGAAGGGAAGCAATCCTTTTTGCTTAAGAGGGGGCGATACATTTTTGATGAGGAGGAAAAGCTCAGCCAGGCAGGGCCGGGAGCACGGCAGCGAGCCGGAGGGTCACCCACAGCGTCCCAGGGCGGGGGGCGAGGAGGGGGCTCCCCATCCCTGCCTGCCCTGAAGCACACCCGCAGCACAAGAAGGGACCCTGCATGAGAGAGGATGAGGATGGAGCAGGAGACCCAGGAGGACCTCCAGCACCGGTAGCCCTCTCGACCCGGTTCCGAGCCCCTTGGGGGGTGGGCAACAGGGCACCAAGGGCTCCTCCAGCACCCCGGTGATGGCTGAACCCCACCGAGGCTGGACGTGCCCCGTACACGTCCCCGGGTGCTGCTCAGGCAATTGGCCTATTTACCACCGCGGGGCAAAGCCGATTAGGGGACAGCATCGGTGCCGCCTTCCCCGTGCGGCAGCGCCGGAGCCGACATTGGCCGGGGGGAAAATCAGCTTTGGACCCCCGGCCAGCCACGCCATCCCCCCCCTCCTCCCGGCAAGCCCGCAGAAAGCCCCTTTAAACGGGCTTAACCGCAGCTTCTCAAGTGCTCAACGCAGGGATATAAATTAAGGCTCTAATTCTAGAAGGTAAGTACAGCAGGATCAGAGCTGGGCCGTGCCGAGGAGCGCGCCGGAGCCCACACCAGGCATCCCGGTGTTAGAAATGCCCGTCTGGGGAAGGGCAGAATGGCGTGAGCTCCATCAGCTGGGTCTCCTTTGCGTGCTGGGGTGAAACCCCTCAGGCTGGATGAGGCTTTGAGCAACCTGGGCTGGTGGGAGGTGTCCCTGCCCATGGCAGGGGGTGGGACTCGAGGGTCTTTAAGGTCCCTTCCCACCCAAACCAGTCTGGGATTCTATGGGCAGGAGCAGCTGGGGACAGGCTGTGAAGGTGCATCCCTGCGATGGAGCAAAGCACGGCAGCTCCCAAGCCGGCGTGGGGGCTTGGCACCAATGCCCAAGCCTGGGATGCTGGAATCAGGGTGAACAGGGTTGGTGGCACAGCCCAGCCCCAAGGACAGGGTGCTCTGGCCCCTTGGCTGCCTGTCATCCAGCACCCTGTCCCCTCGCCACGGGAGCGAGGTGCTGGGTGGCAGCCGGGCAGCCTGGCTCAGCCAAGTTTAATGCAATTAATCCAGGGCTGGAGGCTTAATTAAGTTCCAATGGTTGGACATAGAGCAGCATTTTCTGGATCACTGTCCATAAATCAGACCCAAAACTCTGGATAAAAGGGGATGAAACACACAGGGCGCGACAGGATGAGCAGATGGGAGAGGAAAAGGGAAAGGCTCCGAGGAGAGAAGCTGACACTGAGCCCTGGGGGTCTGGCCGGGATCTGGGGGCTCTGTAGGGCCGGGGCAGTCAGTGTCCCACAGTTAATTTCTCTGGGAGACTAACGAGGCCAGAACAGGAACGATGCTGTTCATGGGAGAGCAGTTTACATGGCACCGAGCATCCTGCTGTGTGCAGGATGGCTTGGGCTGGGTGTCTGCCTGGGCAGCACGTGCTGCAGGGACAGACCTCACATCATGCCGTCCGTCTGTCTGTCCGTACCTCTGCTCCCACATGGAATTGCAGATCCCAGGCTGTGTCCCGCCGGCTGCAGGGTGCCCACCCCTCCCTGGGGCACCAGCCACCCTCCTGCAGAAGCCCACCACAGGGTTCCTGAGCTTGGTCCCTTTTCCAGGGCAAGGATCCCATGAAGGGTTTTATCTGAACAAACTCACCCATCCCTGGGAGCCAGCAGATAATGATCCAGCATTTCCCTGAGGACCCGCTCGTTGTGTCCCCATGTCATCACTGGGTTGAAAGGGTTTAATCACAGCATCGGGGAGGGGTGGGGAGCGGGGGGCTGCACAGGGTGCACAGGCTGGGAGCAGCCCCATGACCGACACCCCCCATGTCTCCCTCTCCAGGTGTTCCAGCGGCGGGAGGACGGCTCCGTGAATTTTTTCCGCGGCTGGGAAGCCTACCGGGACGGCTTCGGGAAGCTGACGGGAGAGCACTGGCTGGGTGCGTGGGGCTGGCGGTGCCCGTGCCAGGGCAGGATGGCAAAGCCCAGGGCAGGGACAGGGGAGCTTGGGGTCTCCTTTACAAAAAAGGGGACGCTGACACCCCCTTGGCCAGCACAAGCAATGGCCACAGGGACCGGGTGGCTGCAGAGCGGCAGGGAAGCAATGGGGCTGTTTGCACATGCCCTTGGCTGTGCAGCAATGACTGGGGGCTGGAGGGAGGGACCGCTCCCCATCCTGCCCCAAACCCCCTCCTTGGGGATCCCCATCCCCGTGGGTTCCCCACACTCACCCCCTTTCTCCGCCGCAGGGCTGAAGCGCATCCACGTGCTGACGGTGCAGGGCAGCTACGAGCTGCGCATCGACCTGGAGGATTTCGACAACGGCACCGCCTTCGCCCACTACGGCAGCTTCAGCGTGGGGCTCTTCTCCGTCGACCCCGAGGAGGACGGCTACCCCGTCTCCATCGCCGACTACTCGGGGACAGCAGGTAGGGCGGCGGGGTGGGGGAACAGGCATGGTCCCATGGGGCAGGGGGACCCCACGGCCACCAAACCCCCTTGCTGGGGTGTCAGTCCCCTCCAGTGTGGGTGCCAGCTGCGTCCCTGGGGAGCCGGAGGCAGGAGAGGGGCTGCGGTTGGGTGTTTTCAGGATGGGTGACCCCGGGTGCCCTGGACATCACCAAAGGAGCCCCGTTGGGGTGCCCAGGGGAGCCCCCCGGGGTGGGGAGCCGGCCCGAGGGCAGGGTGAGGGGCAGGAAGGGTCCATCCCGGCTCCTTTTCCCCCGGTGGCAGGAGATTCCTTCCTGAAGCACAACGGGATGAAGTTCACCACCAAGGACCTGGACAACGATCACTCGGAGAACAACTGCGCGGCGTTCTACCACGGTGCCTGGTGGTACCGCAACTGCCACACCTCCAACCTCAACGGCCAGTACCTCAAGGGCCACCACAGCTCCTACGCCGACGGCATCGAGTGGTCCTCCTGGACCGGCTGGCAGTACTCCCTCAAGTTCACCGAGATGAAGATCCGACCTGTCCGGGAGGAGAATTAGCTGGATGGCATGAGCCCCCCTCCCCACGCCCAGCCCCCTGCCCTTCCCCACTGCCCCACAGCCCTGTCCCCCCCCGTTGCTGTCCTCCCCAAGGGCTGGCCCATCTCCGAGGGGTCCCTGGGGAGCACCTGTCCCCCGGGAGGACGGCTTTTGCTCTCGGTGCCTGTGGACATCACCGGACCTTTGCTCCCCTGCAGCCGAAACGGGTCCCCTGGCCGGAGTGTGACCCGCAGCCGGTGCTCTTGGTGCAGCAGGGAGGGCAGGGGGGTGCGGGGATTTGGGGAGCCCAGTAGGGTCTGGCAAGAGCGGACAGGGCTGCCTGGAGGGAGGGATGTGGCAGCCTGGGCACCTCCGCTCATCCCTGCTCTGGGCACAGACACCCAGCGGTGGCCTGGCCATGGCGAGGGACAGGGGGACACTCACCGTGGGGAGCCCCCAGGACAGGGATGGGGCTGCTGCCCCGCGGCTCCGGCTCACCCCACGGTGCTCCTGGGGCTGGGGAGGGCTCGGTGGGGTTACAGCCCTGCAGACGCCTGACCATGCCAGCAATTCCTTCTCCGGCCAGCGAAACGCTCGCCTCTCCTCCTGCAAGAGCAACACAGACGGCAAGGGACAGCTGTGAACTCCTTCATCCCCGGTGTCCCTATCCTGGCTCCCGGAGCATCCCGGTGGGCTGGGGCACCCCAAAGCAAGCCGGTGCTGCAAGGACACGCACCCTGAACCAAGCACAGCACGGAGCTGTTCCAGCAGCGCTGGAGAAACGGGGAGCGTGGCAAGGAGGAAGAGGAGGCGAGGAAGGCTCCTGACATGGCT
>VZTO01004518.1:0-53431 GCA_013400615.1 Syrrhaptes paradoxus
TCCAGCGTGTCCACCAGACCACATAGCTTAGTGTCATCGGCAAACATGCTGAGGGTGCACTCAATCCCACTGTCCATGTCACCAACAAAGATATTAAACAACACTGGTCCCAGTACCGACCATTGAGGAACACCACTTGTCACCCATCTCCACTTGGACATTGAGCCATTGACCACAACTCTTTGAGTGCGGCCATCTAACCAATTCCTTATCCAGCGAGTGGTCCTTCCGTCAAATCCATGTCCCTCCAACTTAGAGACAAGGATGTCATGTGGGACTGTGTCAAAGGCTTTGCACAAGTCCAGGTAGATGATGTCAGTTGCCCTTCCTTTATCCACCTGTGCTGTGGCACTCTCAGAGAAGGCCTTCAAATTCGACAGGCATGATTTTCCCTTGGTAAACCCATCTTGGTTGTCACCAACCACCTGCTTATTTTCCATGTGCCTTAGCATAGATTCCAGGAGGATTTGCTCCATGATCTTGCAAGGCACAGAAGTGGGACTGACCAGCTTGTAGTTTCCCAGGTCTTCTTTATTTCCTTTTTTAAAAATGGGGGTTATGTTTCCCCTTTTCCCGTCTGCGGGAAATTCACCAGAGTGCCGTGACTTCTCAAATATGATGGATAGTAGTTTGGCAACTTCATCTGCCAGTGCCTTCTGGAACTGCAGATTTATCTCGTCAGGTCCCATGGACTTGTGCACCTTCAGGTTCTTTAGATGGTCTCAAACCTGATATTCTCCTACAGCTGGCGGTTCTTTCTTCTCCCAGTTGCTGCCTTTGCCTTCTGCAACTTGGGCAGTGTGGCTTGAGCTCTTGCCAGTGAAGACTGAGGTAAAGAACTTGTTAAGTACCTCAGCCTTCTCTACATCCTGGGTCACTAGGTCTCCCGCTTTCTTCCGGAGGGGGCCCACAGTTTCCCTAGTCCTCCTTTTATCATTCGCATACCTATAGAAGTTCTTCCTGTTACCTTTAACGTCCTTGGCCATATTTAATTCTGTTTGGGCTTTAGCTTTCCTAACCTGATCTCTGGCTTCACGGACAGTGTCTCTGTATTGTCCCCAGGCTACCTGTCCTTGCTTCCACCCTCTGCATGCTTCCTTGTTTTGTATGAGTTTGCTCAGGAGTTCCTTGTTCATCCATGCAGGCCTCCTGGCATTTTTGCCTGCCTTCCTCTTTGTTGGGATGCATCGCCCCCAAGCCTGGAGGAAGTGATCCTTGAATGTTTGACAGCTTTCTTGGGCCCTTCTTCCTTCCAGGGCTTTATCACATGGGCCTCTTCCAAGCAGATCCCTGAAGAGGCCAAAGTCCGCTCTCTTAAAATCCAAGGTAGTGAGTTTGCTGTGCACCCTCCTCACTGCCCTGAGGACCTTGAACTCCACCATCTCATGGTCGCTGCATCCCAGGCTGCCCTTAAGTTCTGCATTCCCCACCAGCCCTTCCTTGTTGGTGAGAACAAGGTTCAGCATAGCCCCACTCCTTGTTGACTCCTCTATCACTTGGAGAAGGAAGTTGTCATCAATACATTCCAGGAACTTTCTGGCCTGTCTATGCTGTGCTGTGTTCTTCTTCCAACAGATATCAGGATGGTTGAAATCCCCCATGAGGACCAGGGCTTGTGAGCGTGAGGCTACTCCTATTTGTCTGTAGAGGGCCTCATCCACTTGCTCTCCCTGGTCAGGTGGCCCGTAGCAGACCCTCACTACCACGTCCCCTGTCCCAGCCCTCCCTTTGATCCTGACCCACAAGCTCTCTGTTGGCTCCTCCATGCACTCCAGATGGTCTTTCACATGGAGGGTAACACCCCCTCCTCATCTCCCCTGCCTGTCCTTCCTAAAGAGCCTGTATCCCTGCATTCCAACATTCCAGTCATAGGATCCATCCCACCACATCTCTGTAATGCCAATAAGATCATAACCTGCAGGTGTGCACACATTCCCCATACTACATGCACTAATCTTTCCCCAATGTAGATCAGCACACAAACATTCATAAAAAACAAAGATAGATCAGTTTATTTCCCTTAGAAATATAATCACTGGACTAGAAGGCTAGTTCCTCAGACTGCTTAGAAGAAGAAAAAAAAAAAAAGAGAGAGAAAAAGCACCACGTGTCTATCTGCACGAATTCGGAGAATGTTATTGCAATCTGATTTATTTTACTACTTACCTATTTTAGTTAATTGGAACCTAGGAACATATATGAGGATTCCTTTCCTAGAATCATAAGTAATCTTGAAAACATAGCTCAAGACAGAGGGAAGGAAGATAAAGTTACCCTCAGACTTTAGAGTGCATTTCTATCTTTTGTTACTTATATGCTGTATGTTCTATAACAAATTGTATCTGGGTACCTTTGAGAGCTGTGGCTTGTCTCCCCATGAAGCCACATAGTTTAGAAAGACAACATAAATTACTCTTGTAGTACCAAAATACTTGTTATCATTAACCAATAAATTAATTAGTTAATTAAATTAGTTCTTATAAATTGAAAGCAGAAGGAAGGTACCTTCTAGAATGTTTTTTTTTTTTTTGAAAACCTGTATTTTTCAAAATCTTAAATATATAATGGTGATTAAGTACCTGACACATTTCATTATTATAAAACCTTCAAGGTTAGGGAAGACAGGATTGTGAGCAGAAATCATTGCCTAAAGATACAAAGAATTTCTGCTCTCACACAGAAACAAAACTGGCTACTTTTTTTTTTAATCCCCAAACAGAAAAAGATATTTATGTTAGGTGCATTCACATCAAAATACTTCTAGAGAAAATTTTAATTTTATAAAGCTTATAAACCTTGAAAATATGATCCTGTATTGGAAGTGATGACAGAATGTTGATTATAGTGTTGTGACTGTGACCTTGCAATTACTGATGCCACATACACCAGCTGTGATGAGTATCTGTGAACATGAGTTGCACTCCTGCCAGACTATGAGTAGGACATGGTATTTTGCAGCCCATACCAGTGTGCTGCTTACTGAGAATGAAGTATTTTGTCTTTCACGGTTTTGTTTTTCTTTTTTTTCCTTTTTATGTTTTTTTTTTTTTAATATATGGTTTCTCCTAGTGAGTTCAATTGTACCAAATGGAGGGTATTAATGTGTCAACCTATAGCTATATGCATATATGGGCAAAGATACGTACACAGCTGCATACGTGTCTGCATATGTCTTGGCACAGTGTCAAAACTTTAACCAGTGTGTATTGCTTTAAAGCTAAGATAAAGTACAGACTTTAAGAAGAGAGGAAATTGAAGTCATAAGCTTTGACCCATACTCAAACAGTTTGTTAGACTGTAACTACAGACTAAACTCAATCGTGAGTGAAGCTGGTTATCACTGTTCCAGAGAAAAAAAAATGTATTGTAGAAAATGAACAAAAAGATTTGTTTATTTCATGCTGTTTATTGAACAAAAATATCTGCTATTATTTACACATGATAAGGTGAAATAATGGGTAATTTTGCATATTTGAATCCAATGATGGTATTTATTTTAGTCAGTCTGTACCATCTTCCGAGGAGTAACTTGAAAGTTTAATTTGTACCATTAGAACATCTGTTTCTCATAAGGATATGAGTTCTTCAACATTTTGGCTTTTTAGACATGCAAAATTGTTCTGCACACCAGGCAACTTTGGGAGCAACGAGAACAGTCTGGTTTTTATAGTCTATTTGTTTATTTGAGCTATTGTTTGTTTGTCTGTTTATAACAATTATTATTTTTGGAATTAGTACATTATTCTCTAACCCTTAGAGCTTTATACATCCTGGGTTTTATCTGTAAAGTTGCAAACAAACCTAATTTAAATATTGCACCATTAAAAGTAATCCAGCTTGACTGTTTAAATTATTTGTGCATCTATATTACATGCTCTCATGATTGTGTTTACTTGTAAAATATTACCATATAAAATCAAACAGACAATTAAAGTTTACAAATGTGGGGAAAATATATTATCAACATGACATTGTAATTTAGTGACAGATATTGTATGGTAACACTGTAATGGCCCACAGCCAGTGAATTTTTCTGTGCAGATGGTCCCTGCACCTGCAAGCTATTGGAAGGTACCATTTTTTGAAAGCTGTGTTTAGATCTCAGGAGAAGGGTTTTTTTGAATATTAATGTAATGCCCCAAAATTCTGGCTTTTAGCAATTATTTCTACTATGATGACACAAAGTTTTGTTTATTCCTGTATAGACAAATGATCATGGTGGAAACCCGCATTGCTAGAAGAATAAAGACTTAACAGCTATAATATTTGTGTCTAATTAAGGAATTGGTTGAATTAAAAAATAATGTGTCAAATACTCTAGTGGTTTGCATATTGCACCATCACGGACACCTGATCGTGTTGGGTTCAACATGGAAGTTACGTGCCGTGCTACTGATTTGTAACAGCTATTTGAACTCATTTGGCACAAATATCAGTTATTACATAATAGCGTTTAAAGCAAGGAAAATAATGTATTTCAGGAAAACTTTTTTGTTACATTTTAGTGTCATTTCTGGATTAGCAATGTTATTAAAAATTACAGTTATAGTTTAAAAAGTGTTCACAAAGTTGTCACATATATGAACTCCCATTTCAAAATCTATGGAGAGAGTATTCACCTATATTTTACACTTAACTATGCTGTATGTCTCCAATTAGAATGGTGCAACTGTTTTATATATAAATATATATATAAATAAAAATATTTAGTAAAGTTAGTAAACGATACTTCTTCCAACAGACACATTTGATTGTATTTATTATAGCCATTTTTCTCTTTTTATGCATTTTTGCCCACTATCTTGAAGAATGGGAATTAGCAAATTGCTTGTGATAAAAAATAATTTATTTGATAGCAGTTAGTGAAGAGTGGATTTTAAATTTGCATTCAAAATTTAAACTTTTATATGTGAAAAATTACTACAAAAAAACCATTTAATTTTTTTTTCTTTTTTAGGTGGTGACACGTACTTCTTAAAGACGTTTTCCTTCAGAGAATGGTGCTTTTATATAGTTGAAACTTATTAAAAGCATCTTAGCAAATTTCTGCGCTTTTACAAAAGAGTACGTTGAAAATGTATTAATTGAGTTCAATGCTAATTATCATTCTCACTTTGAATATTAATATGTTTTATTCATATATCTTAAAGTTGGTGGAAATAAGGGATCTTAAGTGGGTAGTCAGTAAGTTTTCTAGCAATGTTATGGTTTTCATTTTCTAAGCAAAAAATGCAACTGCAGTTTTGTTGAATTGATTAAAAAGATTATATGCCTCCATTTTGCTCTGAGAATGGCATTAGTCATCTGATGATCAACTGGAAAACCTATCAGAACCCAAAATGAGAAGGAAAAAAAACTACAGCCACTGAAAATCATCAGTCTCATATCCAAAACACAGCGGGCTGAGCTTTCTCTGTTTGATCAAAAGTCATGGAAGAAAAGAACTAGACCAATGAGGACTCAGAAGTACTTGAGAAGGTCTTGCTACTCACAGTTGAACCAAGAACCTTCTGAACTGACACCAGTACTTGTAGGAGACCTTCATGGAAGGTCACAAACACATAAATAATATTTAGGTAGCAGGAGTGAAATTCATGAAGTAATATCTCTGAAAGGTTTGCAAGTTATTATTATAGCCCATCTCACTGAGACAATTTTTATGAGATGTATCCCAATGGTCTGAAAATCTTGGTGAAAATCAGAAACTCTGCTGTTCATATGCCACACTAGTTGTACGTTGCAGGCAAACAGTCATAAAGAGATTGGTCAGACAAATGATTAAAAGCACACAGTTAGATGGATTTCAGCTTTGGAACCATATGGACAAATGTATTTATGATCAGTTGACACAGAAATCAATCAGATCCATGCTGACCAGAGGGAAATCTATAATTCTCCACATACCCAGGGGATAGCACCCATGGATCCAAGCTGTTACAGACATTAGTGTCTGGAACACAACGTTTAAAATGGCAGGAAAAATGATGTAAAATCACAGCAGATTAACGTGCCTAAAGCCCAATTAGAGGATAACCTGATAACTGTGAAGGTCACACCTGAATGTTTGGGCCAATATATGCTGGCCCTCAGGACGAGTACATGGCCAATTTCTTAAAGAATACATAAATTTTTTTGTTTACCTTCAACTCAGATAAACAGAACCACATATCTGTACTTTCACTACTTTTTCTTACCTTTTTGAAGGTTAGCACAAGTATACTAGTCTATTCTGCAAGCATAGTTTATTATGCCTAAAAGCAAATGCTTATATGATGCAAAATGCTAAACAAATGATGCTGGGATACAAAAAGAGTATGTAAGTTTTTGTCATTTTTAATTTCTTCTCTTCTTTAACTTATGCTGCTTGTTTCTGGCACAACAGACTGGCAGGAGGACTTAAGTCCTGATATGTGTTTAAATCCAAACTCTACATTCTCAGACTTCACATAGTTACTGTTTTTAACCTTTTATACACCTGTGTCCAAATCCATGTAGAATCCAAAATATCCACTGTGTAGATATTTTCTTCCGAGTTCCAATAAAATGGCAGTAGAATAGTCCTTTTGAATACTTGCAATATAGGTCCCTCTCTATTTTTTTTTCAGTTAAAATCAAATGGTAAGTGATTTAAATACTACTCAATTGTGATCAACTATTGTCCACTGCAGTCAGCAGTACTG
This sequence comes from Syrrhaptes paradoxus, assembly GCA_013400615.1. Lineage (NCBI taxonomy): Eukaryota > Metazoa > Chordata > Aves > Pterocliformes > Pteroclidae > Syrrhaptes > Syrrhaptes paradoxus. The sequence goes on from VZTO01004518.1 coordinate 6,681, forward strand.
TGGCTATGTTTTCTGGGGGAACCAGAATACCATTGCTCCTATCATCATCAGCCTTCAAAAATAAACTTTTTGGCTAGAGTTCGGACCAATGAGTGCAGCTGAACTTTCTGTGTGCAGTAATAAATGGAGTGATGTTGAAAGCATGAAGAAAGTGAACATAAAAGCCTCATTCAAGAAACAGGTTTGAAAAGTCATCTATGTATTTTAGAGTCTAATCAAAAAATACATTTAGATACAATTATTTTTTATAATGAAATTGCAAACAGGTTGGGACATTTGAGTTTATCTTTGTAATTGACTGAGGTACAGCCACCATTTAATTGCACCTAGTTTGGATTTTTCATGCATTTTAATTTTTCCATTTATTTCAATCTCCTTGTCAGTAGCCTTCAACAAAGATAGTGAAATGATATTTCTGACCTCTTAGCTCTATAATTTATGTTGTGACTTCCTGAACTGTAAAAATAGAGGCATTTTGTTTAAAAATAGGTAAAATCAACTTGAACTTACTGATTTGTAATTAACAAAAAATACAGAAGTTAATAGTTGTTGTGGTTTTGTGTGGTGAGTTTGTTTAGCAGCAGGGGAGAGGGCATGGTAATGGATCCCGTAAGTACCTGCTAAGAGTTCCTCTAGCTCCCAGTCTGCTTTGGTAGTAAGGGAGGGGCTACAGTGATGGCCCCTGTAAGTAACTGCTAAGAGTTCCCCATCCCCCTCAGCTCCAAACCTTTGGAGGTGTCCCCGAACAGATATTCCCCTGTAGTGTGGTGAAGAAGAATGGTGATGCATGTCGTCCCTTGTGCAGCCCACATAGCTCATGGAGATGTAGCCGTGGAGGACTCCATGTTTGCAAGAAGTAACCATGCCTGAAGGAGACCCACGCCAGAGCCGAGCAGTTGTTGGAGGACTGTGACCCCGTGTGGGAAGGACTCACGTTGGAGCAGTTTGTGAAGGACTCTCCCATGAGAAGGGACCCCATGTTGGAGGAGGGAGGGACTGTGAGGAGCCCTACCCTGAGGAAGAAGAAGCGTCAGAGACAACATGAACAGACTAATTCCCATTCCCTGCACCACTGGGGCGAGAAGGTACAGAAACAGGGAACAAAGCCTGTGGGCCTGGGAAGAACAGAGGGGTGGGGGAGAAGTGCCTTTCTAAGATGTAGTTCTTTTTCTCATCATCATTATCCTGCTCTGTTCTTGATTGTAAATAGTTAACAAATTAAATTGGGTTTTTTTTTGTGTTTTCCCAGGTCGTGTTGGTTTCTTTCCTGTGACCATAAGTGGTGAGTGTGACGTGCGGAAAACAGACTCCACAATCTGATAGATTGTAAAGTAGATATGTTTATGCAGCGCCGGGCACACAGGGGATCGCTCCTCCTATTGTGTGCACCCGTTATGGCGTTGTTATCTTAAATTTATAGAACAAATGATTACATATTCATAATATTTCGCAATACGCCTATACATATACATTACCTATCCTCGCTTTGTATTTAAATTAGCATTTCCATAATCTCCTCCCAGTTGAGTCTGCGCAGTGCCTTCTGGTGGTGGTCGTTGGGGTCTTTGGGGATGAAGTCAGACTCCTCTTCCTCCTGTCCGATTGTAACCCTCGAGCTTCGCGCAGGCTCAGTCACCCACTGGCTGTTGTTCAAACCACAGGTCTAGTCCCAACCAGTTTTGTACTGGTAAACCTAGAAACTCTATACTTCAGCTCATCATGTTATACAAAGTATCTACTTTCTAGCAAACCTAAGAACATCTTTATCTTAGCTATTTCCCTCCTCATTGCCTTCTTGCTATTCCCATATTAACCCTTACGTCCCCTGTTCTTATCCAGGTCCTGTATCAAGTGAGCCCTCCCTGTTCTTGCCTCAGCCCATGAGGTTTTTAACAAGAGGCTGTGTTGTGGATTTTAAAACCACAACAATAGTATTCTCAGGGATATATGTTATGAAGAATGAAATATCAAGGGAAGGAAATATTCTTAACATTTTTTTTCTTTTCTTTATTCGTGATCACATTACCATGAATCTAATAGATAACTGGGAGTCCCATCTGAAGACTTTTTCCTAAAAATCTTCACTGTATTGTCTGGTAGTTTAAAAAATAATTAATTAGGCAACCTTTGTGTTTTTTATAGTCTTCTTTATTATGCATTTATGTCTATGTACAAGTCTTTCATTTTACATCTGTCCTACTCTGTACATGAATTGATACCTTGCTAGGATATATAGAGAGGAAGAAATGTGGGACAAAACCACAGTGTTTAAGGTCTGTTTATTCTCCCACCAAAATCAATAGGAAAACCATTTGTTTAAAAGGGGTATGTGAGACCTAATTCATCTCTATGAATTCATAAAAAATAGTACTCCTAAATGAAACATGTTCTCATCACTATAAGATTCATATTTTAATGTTCTCCTGAGAAGTTTAATTATGATTTTGAAGATTAAATAAGAGTTAGTTCAAACTACATTGTCATTACACTGTCCTTGAAGTTTTCCAGTTGTGACTACAATGTTTTGAATTATTTATAAACACATTTTTCTCTCTTTTTATCAAGTAATCAGAGAACTTCTCACTTTCCTTGAAACAGAAACACGGATTTTACTGATGAAAAAAATCTGGCAAAGAAAAGGGAGAGAGCTAAAATTATATTTACGAACTGCCTCGTGTTTGCACGGCAATGTTTTGTTAAGGGGGGGAGGGGGAGGAGGGGGGGAGGACTACAGGGGTGGCTCCTGTGAGAAGCTGCTAGAAGCTTCCCCTATGTCTGACAGAGCCAATGCCAGCCAGGCTACAAGATGACCCACTGCTGGCCAAGGCCGAGCCCATCAGCGATGGTGGTAGCACCTCTAGGATAACACTTAAGAAGAGGGGGAAAAAAATCCCTGTGAAACAGCAGCTAGGAGAGAGGAATGAGAACACATGAAGAAACAACTCTGCAGACACCAAAGTCAGTGAAGAAGGAGTGGGGGAGGTGCTCCAGGCACTGGAGAAGAGATGGTGTTTAGTTCCCTCCTGCCACCACATAAATACTTTGTAACAGATGACACGGTAATACAAGTTTTGTCTATAATTTTTACACCTCTCTTTTCCCTATAGTCCTGGCAAAGAGGGGAGCAGGCTGAGATAGCAGGTAAAATGTACTACAGAAGCCTCCAGTCACAACACAGTTTCTGTGCAGTTATAAGCACTTTTTACTAATTACTGGAACTGATTAGGAATCATCTGCAAGAGTAATTTTGTCATATAGAATATTCTTTCAGTGTGGTACAAATACCATAGAAAACTTCAATTAAAGCCATCTTTTCCAAATAAAATCAGTGATGGGAATAAGAAAGTAATACTGACAAAGCAAACAGTCAGGAGATGAGACTGAGTGACAGGGAAGTATATGAGAGAGAACAGAAAGGCTGAATGGCCCAGCTTTTCATTACTTAACCTGGCTGTCTGTCTACCTAAGCCTGAAAATTGGTTCATTTTGAAACTCTGAATGTCCAGCTTTCAGAAGTTCATTGCTCAAAGGCACTAATCAAAATCGTTAAGTGTCTTCATAAAGCAAGACAGCATTCCAAAGAAAACCCTAACAGGAATTTTTGATAAATTGTTATTTTTAATATGATGAAGGAAAGACTTAGGGGTTTGTTGTTGTTGGTTTTGGTTTTTTTTCCCCAGAAGGCTTGACCTATTTAATTGAAAAGAAATTCTGTTCCCCAGTTATCTTATGCACAGATATGTCTATGTAGTCTGTTAAACATATGCAGTGCTATGCAGCCATCTGAGCCAATTGAAGGCATGCTAGCTCAGGCAGCAAAAGCTGTTCTGCTTATCTTACTTGGTGTGCCACCTATACTACTGCAGATTATTTTTCAAGAAATCTTTGCTTTTATAAGCCTTCCTCGGGGAGTAACTCTTTACAGACATCCCATGGAAGTCTGCACAACTTTGGTTTGTTCAATTTTGAAGTATTTAGGACAAGCAAATAATCCAGAAAGATACCTGACACTTGCAAATACAAGGTTTAGAGGTCTTGGTGTTGGTAATTGCTACTACATTTTGCTATTTCTTGCTAATATGCTTGTGGGTTTATTGAATCCTCACAAAATGCAAGTGAATATTCAGACCCTAGTTTAAGATGTTAGTAATTTTTGTGCATATAGCTGCATCTATGCTACAGGGTAGTGTAAAGATAGCATAGTTACCTGTAAACAAAGCTATTTTGTGTATTGGGAACAATCTAGTTTGGCATTGCACTGAAAAAGCATGGCAAATTGGTCAATATTGAGGTTGCTGCTGCTGCAGGTAAAATGTTCTTGATACCTCATCTACCTTGTTTATGGCTAGCCTGTGTATCTCCATACATTTCTGCCTCTGTAGAGCAGACATCGATCAACAGAAGAAGTTACAAAGAATCTAAAGATAATGTTAGCAAGGAGTGCAAACTCAGGGCTTTACTTTTTCTTTCCAAGCTTCGGGATAAGCAACTTCTGAATGTTTGTAAGCTATCCCCCTCCCCTCTTTTTTTTTCACCTCAGTTTAAAAAAAAAAAGTAATAGTTCTGTTATCTTTCTGTTATCTTTTTGTATGCCATTGCTTTAATCACTAGTTTCTATTGCCAGGCTTGTCACTATGATGCTAATGGAAGTAAAGTTATTAATCCTTGCAAGATACATATTGCAATAATAATGTGTCTAATTGTAAACAACACTGGGAAGTGTCTTACATCAGGAAAGCAGAAGAGATATGAAAAAATTTGCAAAAGACAAGAAAAGGAAAAAGTATAAACATCTATTCACACCAGGATATTTCCTGCTTTGTACTCTGGAAGAAAAAGATATAGACTGATAGAGAGGACTCTCTGTGAAATCAAACAAATTCAGATCAGAAATCTATGATTCTTTTTTTTCACCTAACAATTCAGAGAACTACTCTCATTAGTTGTTGTAAAAATAAATGTTCAATACATTTCTAAAATAATACAACATAATATTGAAGTAATTTGCCATTGGTTTTCCTGCCTGAAAGCCTAAAATGTAGATAAAATTTTAAATTATAACTTTCAAAATAATTTAATTAAATGGAGAGCTGATTTGAAACTGATTACCAGCCAATTGAATATAGATGTATGTTTGCAGGAATGATTCAGTTGTGAATTCAGTAAGCAGAAGTTTTTTCTATTGAAATCAGATTTAAAAAAAGACTTCAGTCTATGTAGTTTCCCAAGACATGCTTGAAAATAGGAAATATAGAGAGACTAAAATTTTCCACATTTTAAAATTGTAATGAACCTTTCAGTCAGATTTAGTTAGAAATTGGTTCCACCTCAAAGTGAAAGGGACTATAAATTTCTGTAGATGTAAGTTTGTAATGTGTCCTAAGTATCGGATTTCCTCAGTAGATGATGAACTTTAAAGGCTCAGGGTTAAAGATTCACTACAGCTATATAAGAATCAAGCCAGACTTCTTAACGGGTATCACATAAAAGTAAAACGCAAATCTCCTCAAATGATCTCTGTTTTTGTCAGGGGATCTGCATTTTCATCTACAGCCATCCTTTCAGCTGCCTACAGAAAGAGTCTAGCGCAATTATTCTTCTAATATATATATCCAGCTCATAGAGACAAAATTGGTCTTTAGGACCCCTGTAACAGAAGTCTTTCCAAGATAGGAAAAGCCATTATGTAGAAAGATTATATGTCACAAATCTGTTATTTTTTTGATGATGCCTTAATGTCAAGGATGGTGCTTATTTTCTAAGTATGATCCGCAAGTTGGTAAAGTTAATACCAACGTTGCTGAAACCGGGCATATCACAGGAGTAGACTGTTGAACTCAAATAGTAGAAAATTATTCATGTCCTTACTCTCCAATGTCATCTTTTGCATCAATATATTAGTATATTGTAAACAGGACATGAAGAAAAAAGGACATATTACTTAAAAGATTCTTTAAGTAGAAAAGAAATGGTGTTATGGGGACTGATTTCATCTTTTTTTGGGAATACGTTTACTGAAAGGGGAAGAAAACAGAGAAGTGAAAAAGGCCTCTACAGAGCATCAATATTCATTTTATAAGAGATTCTAAATTAATTTTGAGATTTCACTTGTCTTTCTAGTAATAAAACAACTAGAGATCTGAGTTACCATGTGTTACCATAGGAGAATAAATTCCACTAAGAACATTAATGCAAAATATTACAGAGGAAAGCTGGATAAGTGGATAAAACATAAAATGGTCAGAGTATTTCAGTAAAAGCTATGCTTTCTCCGTTTATCTCTTTCATGAGAGATTCTCCAGGTTTATTTTTGCAGTGTTACTCATTACCAACATATATTACTATACATTTAAAATTACTTGATTAAACACACAGTAGGCAGACAAGCCAGTGTGAAAACAATTGAGTACTCTTTTCTGAGGTCCAAAACATCTTGAAACAAAATAAATGTTCCATAATGGCCTCAGAAAACATATTTAAGATAACAGCTGGAGTTTAATTCCAAATCAATGTATCTTTAAATTGTACACAAAAGTGTATTTTATGTCTTTGTTGCTTATGGATTCTGCATATATAATGATGGCTACAGTAGAAATGTGTTTACATTGGAGAGAAGACAACCTGCTTTGCAAGAATAGTTTGCTATTTTCATGTGTCATTGTCTTAAATGCAGTCAGTTCATATAGATGTTTTCTATTGCTGTTTGGAATTGTTTCATTTCTAAATTATGCAAAGATGCGAAGAAACAGAAGGTTTCTATTTCAGTTTGGATTCTAGGCCAACAATCTCCACCTCTGAATCTAACCTCAACTAATTTATTCAGGGTTTGGAGAAAGAAGAGAAGAGCTTGGATATGATGATGCAATCATCCTGTTGTAAGAGGAATATATGATGTGTGAGGAAGGTAGAGAAGATGAGAACTTTGATGCAAACCCACAACCAGGCAAAAAAAAAATCAAACACTAAACATTTACATTAAAATATACAATTTCTATGAAACTGCTGTCATTTTTTTTTTGTGCACCTTAGTATATGTAGTAGTATAATCTATGCATTTCATATTAGAAAAGTTGGTGGAGTCAGTGTTTACCTGTAATTTCAGCTCCTAGTTTCAAGGAACAAGCCTGCCCTTTTTAGAGAGTTCAGGGTTGCCTCTTTCTCTGCTTTTCTGCTAAAATGTACAAACTGCCAAGAAGTGTATTGCCTATCCTACTAGAAGGCAGAGTATCATCTACGTGACCTTCCCTGAAATATAACAATGCTGCACCAAAATCAGACTTAGCTTATATCTACAAATCATGGGTGAGATTCTGCTCAGTTAAATATGCACCTTTAATGTCTGTAATGACATAGCTGACTAAATTCCCATTGTGTTTGGCTTAGCTGTCCTAAAAAGCAACTGGATAGTCATGCAGTGTTATATAACATCTTTTATCCAGCCTGGCCTCCATGTGCTCTAGATTCTGTGTAATATCTTTAACAGCAGTAGACACTGCAGAGGAGCAAAAAGAATTAAACAAGACTCCTGCATTTGATCAGTGGAACCCTGAAGAGAGAATTCCTCATCTCCATTGGCTATATTGGCTAAAACTTCATTGACTCTCATGGGATCTTAAACTTTTAGGTTACATGTACATAAAATACTGTAGAAACCAGCATTAGAGAAAAGTGGACCCCATTCCATATATGGATTGGAGGTAATATAAACACAGAGTTAAATATGAAGCCTCAGGTGCTTAAAAAATCTTTCCTAATCTTACTCAGGTGCCCAAGGATACCATACCTCACCTCGAGCTGGCGGTCCAGTCACAGATCTATCCTAGCTACCCTGTACTGCCTGCCATCCACACACAGATGTCTTGGATACCTTAAAGCATCTCAAATGGCATGCTCAATCAACTGAATTGATAGTACATTAATTAGAAACTTATGTATTTGTGTTTGAAACAGAATGTGCCTATTAAGGCAGTTATCCAAGATGTTCCTGTGAAAAGGGAGAAAAAAGTAACCTGATAATACCATGAGATAGTCCATTACCTAAGAACTAGTAAGCAAGCTTGGATTTTTTTATGCAGTAGATGAAAAAGCTGCATCTTTTCCTCCTGATTAGGGAAGGAGATGTTCATTTGGAACATCTGTTCTTCTTTGTAACCATCTTTAAACATGGGAACAGAAATATTTTTGTCTAATAAATTTGCAGATTACACTGCTCTTAAGAGAATGTGTGCAACAAAACAAGATAGCTGAGATAATGCTTCAGATGTTGTCTAAACAAGTCATTAATTATAATTTTAATAATGTCTTAATTTATCATTTGTAACTCTGATATATTATTGCAAATTATTTTTAAAGAAAACTTTTTTATCCATAAATTATAATTAATAAACCCAAGTGAGACATAGTATCATCCTTCTTTTGAGTACAAGAAATCCATCACAAGAATGTAAACTCAACTCTGCATAGTCTGATACTCCAGCATCCTACAGAATTTGCAGGATTTGAAGGGAAAACCATCTTTCTTTTAAAGATATTCAAAAGTTGATTGGATGATACTCCAGGCAACTTAATCTACACAGGCCCTGTTTGGAGCAAGACTCTGAATGAGGTCACCTCCAAACGTGGTTCTATGCTGATTAATCAGAACTGAGTGACAAGTCGCTGTGTTGCAGAGTTCTATGTCTTGGTAAACATTATCCTGAGCCTCTTTTAGAAGTATAAAGTTTGAAATGAAAGATCTTGGCCTGGAGATGGGTCCTGTCCTCTCATTACATCTTCACAGAATAAACAAGTGGGTGATACTTGTGTTTCAGCTATTTGTTTTCCCAGGTTTACAGCACAAGTGTGGTAATCTCTAGAAGATATTGAGCTGGGGTTTTTCAGAGCTAAAATGGGAGATTCGTTTCAGCACTGACTGTTGTATTAGAGCTGTTGCAAGTTCAGACTTTTCTGTTGTCCTATCACAACAGCAGTACACAATCAATGATGAATTAAGTTGAGTGGTTGGCATTAACAAAGAATTACCACAGAGAGAAGGGAGGATATCCTCAAACAGAATATGTATCTAGATACTGATGTTAATCACTATGACATTTGACTATCTTTTTCTATAATCAGTTCTACCTCATAACTGAAGTATACACTGCCTATTTGAGAGAGTTGAATTACTGTCCATCTATAATTATAGGAGTATCTGAACTTTGTCAGTATCTCCATGTTCTTTAGCACTTAGTTCAGTAGACACCCCCCCGCCCCCAAGCCAAAGGAGTAGTCTTATACATAATGGGTTAAAAGAGCAGAGGCATTTCAACATTCATGGCTTAAAAAAAATATGGTAAGACCTTCAAGATATGAACACTGAATATATGAAAAGTTAATCTCCAGAAGTGCAGGGCAATAAAAACAAGGTCTGTCCAAACTTGCTTTATTAATAATTAAAAAAGCATGTATATGTGAAGTGCTTTTAAAGTAATCAGTGTTAGTCATAAATATTTAACAGTTTTGCTTATGAAATATGCCCTAAATTATGTCCAAATGTTAACAAGAATGCCTTATATTTGACAGAACAATGAAGCCCATAAAAATATCAGAAGTGTGTGTCTTGACAAGTGGAAGCTGAGAAGACATGTCCTGCTCTTTGTTTTAATCTGACACTGCAACCTTCAGGTTTGTGTTTTTCAAGCTTAATAGGAAAAAAGAGCTTTTGATCCAAAGCCTATATTAGAGCCAATAGAAGTTTTTCTTTGGAGTTTGTTGTCCGGCAAGTATAAGTTTCTTCATCAAAATCATGGGGCAAGAAATTTGTCGTGGGTTAAGCAGAAGAGAGTTAATTTTTTTTTCCTTCTCTTCATAAATAGCTAGCAAGAAGCTATGTTTTGGATTCCTTCTTAGGAGAAGCTGATAACCGATGTTTTTGGCCGGGAGCGGGCTGGGCCTTTGATCATCAGGTGGGGAGGGGCAGTATCACTGTGTATCACATTGCATATTTGTATATAGTATTATTTCCAATATTATTGTAGTTTAGTTATTAAATTGTCCTTATCTCAACTCACGAGTCCTCTTTGCCATTTACTTCTTTAATTCTCTCCTCTATGATTGGGTGGGGGCAGGGACTGTGTGAGCGGGTGTGTGCGGTTTGGCCCCCAGCCAAGGGCTAACCCGCCACAAAATTCAAAACACATAAGAAGTGGCTCAGTCCATCCTTGTGCTGAGTGTCTTTGCATGTTGCTTATATTTATAAGGAATAAAGTTCATTGGAAGTTCACGGGGTGTTGACTTCCTATTCCCTTCAAGAGGGAATTAATTGATTGTCCTCAGGAGTTGCTCAACATCTGTTGAAACAATGTCTTGAAGAATTACTTTACAAGAAAAAATAAAAATAAACTTTCTAATACACTTGGAGATAACTGATAACATTATAATTGTAATTAGAACAACTAGTGATGGAGGGAAAAATAGTTGGATGAAAAAATATCACTTACAGATAAATTCTACACTTAACCCTTAATGTTGCAATTTAAAAGACTGAGTACCTTAGAATTACAATACAGATTTTGTACTTTATATTGTACTTTTATTTGTATGTTATTTTAAGTAAAGGCAGGATAAGTAGGAGAAAGGAATATGACCTATTTAGAGTGGAGAATAACAGAGAGAAGCAAAGACTCCAGAGGAAGACTCCTGCTATGACTTTGGGTAGAATCTTTTCTTCCACTCCCTCCTGAAACTTTGCTTTATGAAAAATGGAGAAACCTCCTGGAACATCACTCTGGGAACTGTGAGGCTTATGTGTCACTATAGTGTCACTGAGGTGACAAGGTTTTCAGTAGCATTAGCCAAATCATTTACATGGAGGAATGCATAATAAAGTTCATTGTAAGAGTGCTGTATTTATCTTTGGAGAAACATTCAATGAGTTTTCACAGGTTTTTTAATGGTTCAGTTCAGAGAGAAAATCTCATCTTTACTGTCGTCAATGATCACTCCTGTCACTATGACAATAAAGCCAGAATTTCTTCCAAGGAGTATAGAACAGCTAGAATATTCAGTGTATTCTGCCAAAAGGTTACTTTCAAAGACTTCAACTTCCTTTTCTTTCTCTCTCTGTAACGTTTCTCACAAAGCCTACAGCAGATATTTGGGTGTAAAAGCTCTCTAAAAGATGCTGCTTTCTCCTATGAAAATATCATCCTTAATTGCTTTATGAAAAGCTTGTACAGCTTATACCTCTATTCACCTGGGCCTCCCCCTACCAGAAAATAGTTCTTTGATCTTTACAGTTCCTTCACTGGTTTATAACAAGTTTGCAAAAGTATTTCTTCTTCCCCCACTCCCCCATGCCCCACCCCCCACCAGTTTCCATCTGAATTGTTAGATGTATTAGCTTTTCCTTTATAACCTCCTTTTCAGTAGTATTGTACACGTCTTAGCCAAATGTAACTCCTTCAGCTCACCGGTGACAGTAATGCTGAGGAGACTTCCAAGTCCAGACTCCCAAGTACTTCTTGCTGTCATCAGAGTGGGTCCAGCCAGTATCCTTTACTGAAGAATAAGGCTCTGAAAGAAATCAGGTTCATGAACTCATTTGAGGTCAGAGAAAATGTAACAGTACAGAGCGGGCATAATTAGATTAATGTGGAAATATTTTAGTGAGGGATTAGAAGATATCAGTAACTGCATACATGGTGGTTCAATTGCATTATGTTTATAGAAGAGCTTCATCTCTTAAATAGTGGAAATCTGGAAGGCATGTCAACTACAGAGAATTTTTACTGTCTTTACCTGCTTTGCAAAAGTAGACATAGACCAATAAAACCTAACCAGGAGGATGTATTTTTTGGTAATTACATTTAAGCTGATAAAAAGTCATATGAGTGAATGCAATATTAAAAAAGCAGATACCAAAGATGGTGATGTATGAGACACCTGCAGATACCACCTGTATAGTTTCAGCATGGTATTTAGTAATATTCAGTGACTTTTTCCAAGGAAATTTTTTTATCATCTGCTGATGCATCAATGTGTTACTTCATAATTGTGGCATAACCTTGCTGAAACCTATTGTAAAAAATGACATCATGGGTTGAAAATTAAATTTATCACCCTGTAGGAAAATGTGAGAGTAATACATCTCAAATGCAAACATCACAAGGTAAGAAGTCTGAGTTGATCCAAATGTTAGGGTATGATGTCCATCATACAAATTTTTTTAATAATTTAAAACTTACATATGTATGGGTTATTTTATTAGCAATTTGCCAACTGGCCATTCTGCATCAAAATGTGTGGCATTTTACTAATGCCGATACAACCACCATTTTCAACTCATTGCCATAGAAGTTATTGAGAAGTAAATATAAACTGTACATATTGATCTTTTTTAGTGTAACTGGCATCAGTGTTTGTCACAGTTTGTCCCAGTTTGCTGAGACACAGAGTTTTAAGTGTCTGTGCTATTAATTTTTAAGATAATGAGTAATCCTTAATTTTTGGACAGGTTTTTTTTTTGATAGTCCAGATATTCCCATTGCAAGAAACCTATAATGCTCAAAATGCAAAGCAATTTTAGGAGTAGAATGCTAACAATAGTTAATAGAAATGAGATTTGTTATTCGGTCAAATATCCATTTGAATGGTTCTTTATGGTGAACTGTATCATCACCGTTCTGCTGAGTGGTGGTAGCTTCTAAAGTGCTGGAAATGGGTTTCTTATCAAGACAAAATCTCAGTGCAAAGTCTGGAAATAGTAATATTTGTTTTACATACAGATGTTTAGCAATGATAGGATAGATGTGATCAGGAAGAATATCTGGTAATCCCCCCTTTTTTTAAGAAAAGTAATTTCAAATATTTGGCTGTCATAAAACAGTTGTTTCAATACTGGCATTAGCTTTAGAAAACACAGCAGTAAATGCAAAATTCACCAGTATTTGCAAACTATAAATATTTTCAAAATAATTACATAAGATAACAAAAATTCCAATTTTTTTTTTCCTGAAACAAGGTGAAAGTCTATGTGTAACAGCACCACCTGGTGACCCTGTCACAGAAATGCTATGTACTGATAAGTACAGTTTTAAAAAAACTCTCTTGACTACCTCAGAAACTAGTCCTGCTGGATAGAAGAAATATGCACTGCACCCAAAATATGTCTGACCCCAATATTTATTTACAAGTTAAATATCATCAGCAAGTGGTTGGTAGATTCAGTCCTTGAGGTTAACCAATAAATTTAGTTGGATGAAGCTCAATTTACATATATACGTATGACTCAGGAGAAGAAAATGTGAGGACTAGCTGTTGTGATGGTTACAATCTCTCTGGTACGGTTTTATCTTAGGTAGAGATAAAATTAGAAATAGACTCCATGTAACCTATGTTAAAAAGGACAGGCTTAGAGTACATTAAGAATATTTTAATGGTATTAATTTATGTGAGGGCTACATCCATTTCACTGCACTGTTTCAACACTGCCAGTGAATCTTTTCTAAGTTTCCTTTCCTCCATTAAGACTTGCACTTTAACTTTCTAGATTCTTCTTCTTTCCTTTCTCCCTTTTTTCCCCTGAGAAATGTTGATGCCCTGTGTTTCACCAGTCAGCACTAACGCTTGTAGATATAAATCACTGTAGCCTTTGATACCGTTTGCTTAAACAGCAGAACAAATAATTGAAACTAGTTTCCTTGAAATCAGCTCAGATTTCAGCAGGCCTGAATAAAGAACACATTTGTAGCTGAGTGCTTTCCAAGAAATCTGTTTAGTTCTGCATGTGCTTCAACTCAATTTCATGGTAATTTCATAAGGAGGTTGTATTTTAATCCAGTGTGCTGCACAGATACAGCTTTTACACTTTTATTTAAGTACTACAATTGGAACATTTTTTTATGCCACTTCAGTTAGTAATATGAATTATTGTTGCAGCACACTTTCAATTTGTCTGTGTTTTAAATATCTCCCAATAGCTTCCCAATTAGTTTCCTTCCCAATACAGAGCAGATAGAAATGCATATAAAGTTATCCATTTAATTCTAGTAGTCTATCTTCTCTTTTTATTTTTTGCCAAAAACTAATATGTGAAGTGTATCCACTTACCTAATGACAGACAACACATATAAGGTAGAAGTAAATTGGCCAGTGGAGTTAAGATCAAAACCTGGGTGAAAATATTTTTGTATTATAATGAGTTCTTAGTAAATGAAAGATGTTTGTTTGAAATTCAGGTTATAGTCATGAGTACCATAGGTAAATTACAGAAGTATCTCAAATTGATTTTTCTCACTTTGTATCACTCTATTGTTCATGTTTTACACAGAAGATTATTTGTTCAGCTCAGGAAGCACAAACAACAAACATGAAATTACAAGTTAATGAAGGAAAAAAGGACCTGTACAAAATTGTTTAATTGCATCATGTTATTCACAGTCAATTTTATAGTAAAAAGAAGAGACATTAACAAACAAAAAAGAGGTATATATATCCAACAGTATTTTTAGACCTCTTGGACATGAATCATAGAATCATAGAACCAAGAATGGTTAGGGTTGGAAGGGACCTTAAAGATCATCTAGTTCCATCCCCCCTGCCATGGGCAGGGACACGTTCCACTAGACCTGGTTGCTCAAAGCCTCATCCAACCTGGTCTTGAATCCCTCCAGGGTTGAGGCATCACCAACTTCTTTGGGAAACCTCTTCCAGTGCCTGACCACTCTCACAGTAAAAGATTTCTTCCTAATATCTAATCTAAATAAGTCTCTTTCAGTTTAAAACCATTACCCCTTGTCTTGTCTCTATGCTCCCTGATGAAGAGTCCTTCCCATCTTTCCTGTAGGCCCCCTTTAAGTACTGGAAGACTGATACAAGGTCTCCCTGCAGCCTTCTCTTCTCTAGGCTGAACAACCCCAAATCCGTCAGCCTGTCCTCTTACAGGAGGTGCTCCAACCCTCTGATCATCTTTGTGGCCCTCCTTTGGACTCTCTCTAACAGGTCCATGTCCTTCCTGTGTTGAGGACTCCAGAGCTGGACACAGTACTCCAGGTGGGGTCTCATGAGAGTGGAGTAGAGGGAGAGAATCACCTCCCTCAACCTGCTGCTAATGCTCCTTTTGATGCAGCCCAGGACACGGTTGCAAGCGCACACTGCCACCTCATGTTGAGCTTCTCATCAAGCAACATCCTCAAGTCCTCCTCAGGACTGCACTCATTCCATTCTCCACCCAGCCTGTATTTGTGCTTGGGATTGCCCCGACCCATGTGCAGGACCTTGCACTTGGCCTTGTTCGACTTCATGAGGTTTGCACAGGCCCGCCTCTCAAGCCTGTCAAGGTTCCTTCTGGATGGCATCCCTTCCCTCCAACATGTCAACCACGCCACACAGACTGGTGTTGTATGTGCATGTATCTGCATGTACTTAGAGTATTGTCCACAGCACACAGATAAAGGTTTTATTTTAAAAAGCATTTACCATATCTGTAGAGAAAAAAGGTCAACCAGTGATTTGTAAAGCCTGTATTTTTATTCAGTATACTAATGACCTTTGACTGTTATGACTCTTATCAGTGGAAAAGGGTGAAGCATCTTTTCTTTCTCAGTGTGTCTGCCTGGATGTGATTCAGGCTTGAGGCCTTGACTGAAAGTCAAGCTAGATACTGTGGAATTAATATAATTCTCTCAACTGGTATACTTTTTGTTTATACCTTCACTGTATATCAAGATAGATCGTTAGTAGTACTCAGTTGTTAGCCAGCTAGCTTTGCCTGAAGTCAGGATGGGGTTATTTGTTTGCTTTTCTTTTGTTTGTATTCTATACTTATACACTGAGAAAATTAGACCAAACCATTTTATACATACGCACATATAAGATTTGCTTAATTTTCCTCTCTTTAAGGTGGTTGATGTTTCCTCATCAACCATTCATCTCACCATTATTGTATCCTTTCCGTTGTTGTTACTAGATAGATTGCTCATTCTTTCTAAACATTAGGTAAATTTAGAGTCCTTTGCATGCAGAATATATTCATGTACTCTGGCTAAAGCATGTTGTTGGCATAATTTGTTCTTGGAAAAATGTCATACCAGTTCTTTATATATGTTGCTGTCCTTTGAATATAGATAATTAGCTTACATTTGATCTTCAGTATAAATTACTCTGTCATTTGAACCTCAGATACCTCTGCTGCTACTACCTTTCTTATTCATCCTAGCAATGAAGATAGTTTAGCTCCTGTGGGCAGGCAGTTTTGAATATTGTTGTGCTGAGTTGAAGGTATTCTACATAGTAGATACTCTAAGCTGGTTCGTTAAATTCTTCACGATAAAACTATTTCTAGAATATAACATTAATTGAAACATAGGTGATGAGTGCTCATGGAGGCATGTTTGCCATATCGTTTTAAATCATTGTATATAATACAGAAATGAAAAACATTTTGAATGCTACACGTAGAAAGTTATGAAAGTCTAGAATTAAAATACTTATTTAACAAAATTAAAATATGGGTTTTTTCATGTGTATATACACACAGGTATATATAAAGTACATATATGTGCATGTATAAGGGCACATGTGTATATATGTATATATATATACCAAAATTTTATTTATCCTTTAATTAATCGATTAATTAGATAAGAATCACTTTACCAGGAAAAGTTATTTCATCTGGAGAGGATGAGAATGGAATGGAATATTTAGTAAAGATTTCTTCTTTTCTTTTTTTAAACTTTTCTGAGGAGACTGAAATGTTATTTCTTCTTCAGAGGTCAAACATTTTCAAATTACTTTTGGAATGAATAATTCTAACAGTAAGGTAAACCCAGACAGATTCCATACCTCTATCTAAAGGAAGTAGTAGAATTTTTTCTCTTTAAGGAGAAGTTATTGAAATGGACAGTCATGCCTTAAGGACTTTTTCAGTTTTATCAGTTTCTCTCATCTGGGAGTTTTTCCAGCTAAATGAAAACACAAACCTGCTTACAACTTCGTTCTGATGTATACAGAGACTGCTAAAGCAGAATAGGAATTTGGTCTGGTTGTCTAACAACCCAGGAGGAAACCTGGCCCTGATTTTTCTCCACAGAAAGTGAAAAATTTAGATTTTTGTTTTGACTATAAACTGTATCCTAAGAACATTTTGTCAGAATTTATGTTTGTTTCTGAAATTACAGACTGCCTCCTACCTAGTTCAAATGTCAAGAGACATAGCTATGAACAAGATATTTCATTTTTCTCCAGAGCTTTCCTATCAGATCTGGAGAACAGATTCTCTTTCTGGAAAATATTGTGATAGAAACTGAAAATTATTGACCTCTTCTTTCTCTGTAAAAGGAAATGAGAAAAGATAAAGTTGGCCAACCAGGCTTTCTGGGTGGATGTGTTGTATCCACAAAATGGCAAAATCCTTAGTTTTCCTGAAGCTCTGCAAGGATGTTTTTTTTTCTCTCTCTCTCTTTTTTCTTTTTTTTTTTTTTCTGTAAAGGCTATTGATGTAAATCAGATCTGGATCAATTTTCCAAATGCCTGTATCAAGTTCCAAATATCTAGTAAAAACCTGTTCCTCTCCTTTACAATTTAATCATATCCCTTAGAACAGATCAGTACAGTCTGAAGACACTAATTAGGATAAATCCATAGTATTTGCCCAGGCATCACTCAGATGGTTGCTGAAATGAAGAAAGTTTTGTGGCAGCAGGCCATCAGGAGATGATTCAATTTGTCAAAATGCATAAGGGCTTTTTTTTGAAACACAGTTGTGTTAGCTTGAGATGGACTTAGCATTTCACATGAATCTAAAACATAATGTGTTAAGAAGATTAGTTTAACGCAGTGGTCTGTCTTAAATGGTCCTTGTTACATCATGGGCATTGCCTTCCAGGATTTAAACCTCACAGTAAATGAGATTGTACAAATTTCCATCAAATATTATGGAAAAACTATGGAGAAAATAAATGTCCAGGAGGCTTAGTTGAAGATATATAAAAGTCTCAAAGTATATGTCAAACAAAAAATATGGCAACCTATTAGTTGCTGATGATATACAGTTTGTCAATAGTACTGAGGCAAGATATAGCAATAGACTATATTGTCCATTCCCCACCTTTATTTCCTATGAAGGGAATTGTTCTCCAGGGAATCAACTGAAAGCATGTACAAAAGAGATTAGGTTAGTTTTATTAATTTACTTTCTTCACAACTGAGTAGCCATAGCCTTATTCTCTTATTCCCCTTGGCACTACTTTGTTCCATTCTTTAATAACAGTAAATGTGAAAAATCTGGATTTGTTCTATTCACCTTCGTTTAACTTTGAGTGCTATAAGGAGATGAGATTTGAAATTGTTCACTGTAATATACAGGATATCTGGTGCATTCACTTTACTGATGGCACAGTATCATTGCAGATGTCTCACTTCAGGTTGTATACTTTTATTGGAATATTAAGACTTGAACTCTTGACTTTCTGAGTGATATCAAACAATTTCAAAGGAAGATGTGTAAGCAAAATTCTTCTTTGGATAGTTTTGCTCTCAGTGTAAATAAAACTTGTCCAAAAAGAGAGAAGAGAAGAGAAGAGAAGAGAAGAGAAGAGAAGAGAAGAGAAGAGAAGAGAGAAGAGTTAAATGGTAAGGAAAACAAAAACTAAATACTGACCCTTTCTCATATCTGACCTATTTAATATCTGCTTGTGCTGGTTTTGGCTAGGTTAGAGTTAATTTTCATTATAGCAGCTCGTACTGTGTTTTGGATTTGTGCTGAAAACAGTGTTGATAATACAGGGGTGGGCAGTGCTTACAGAGTCAAAGCCTATTCTGCTTCTCACACCACCCCACCAGCGAGGAGGCTGGAGGTGCACAAGAAGTTGGGAGGGGACCCAGAAGGGACAACTGACCCCAGCTGACCAAAGGGATAGTCCAGACCATGTGATGTCATGTTCATGATACAAATCTGGGGGAAGCAGAAGGAAGGGGAGGATGTTTGGAATGATGGCATTTGTCTTCCCAAGTAAGGATTACATGTGATGGAGCCCTGCTTTCCTGGAGGCGGCTGAATACCTGCCTGCCAATGTAAAGTAGTGAATTAATTCCTTGTTTTGCTTTGCTTGTGTGCATGGTTTTTGCTTTTCTATATTAAACTGTCTTTATCTCAGCCCATGAGTTTTCTCACTTTTACTCTTCTGAATCTACCCCCTGTTCCATCAGAAGTGAGCGAGCAGCTGTGTGGTGCTACACCAGCTGGGGTTAAACCACGACACTGCTAACATAGAGTTGGAATTGCTGCCACTGATACAAGTCAATGAATGATTTGCATTCTCAGAATTTATAAAGACCATAAATTCACATGTGAAATAACTAGTTTTTTAAATATTTGTTGGCAAATAACAAGAACTAAGTGAACAAGACTAAATTAAACTCTAATAATTAAATTAAACTGAGTTTACATTTTACTTTCATTTAAAGAACTGGGAAATTCTTTCAGGGATGAGGGAAACCACTTTTAAACAAACCCAAAGTGCTTTCTTTTGATTTAGATAATTTAATCTGCTTTTTAGGAATATAAGAAAAGGAATTTGGAAAATAAATCTGGTTTCCCAAAGCAGAAGATTAGATACTCAAAAAAGTAAAAGATCCTGTGAAGATCAGTGATTAGAAGGATGTTCACTAAAGCTGTGAGAGATCTGATTTTTGTTCATTTTCTTATCTGATTTGCAGTATGGGCTTAAAAGTAGGTTTTCTAGCTCATAAATGGATAGTCTGATCGTGGATTAACAGATATCCAAGAGTGTTTGGTCTCTTGATCATGCTGTTTCATTAAGCAGCTGAATATCCTTTGGGATTGGTACCAGGTGTGTTCTTACTTGAGGTAAATGACTTAATAAAGAGGATGTTCCAGAGTAGTCTTTCAGCATTAATGAATAATTTCACAACATCTCCCATCCCTAAAAAGAAAAAAAAAAGCTGCAAAATAAAGGAAAAAAAATTGTGTCTATTTTACTTAGCCATATACTTTACATTTACCTTATAAGACATGTTTGCATGTTTTATATTTTGAACACAAAAATAAGAAAATCATAAGGTGGGGTTCAGATCACCCAGCTTTACGGGCATTGCAATTTTAGTACACTGCAGCTACATTTAATTAAGGATTGAAGTTTCCGTTTACATTTAATAAGAGAAAATACTTCTGTGCTACAATTAATTTCAAACTAAAGTCTATGCTTGCATTTGGTAGATGTAGAGGCGACTATTTCTTTCTGTCAATGACAATGGCAAGCTCAGATTACTAGCCATGCTCAGATATGCATGTCTTAATTACAACAGGAAATGAGTTTCCCATTATTTATATTCCTCTAAGATAGATGGTCATCCAAGCCTTCAGTAGAGGGGATGGGAATAATGTTGAATGTTGACAAAGTAACAGTCTGTAATTCATTTTTGCAATTTAGCTGATTTGTCCAACTCATTACATTTATCAAAATCCTTTACCTGAAAGAAGTAAGATTCTGAAGTGTCCATTTTTAGAAATATTCTTTCTCATGTAGTGAAGAGTACAAAAGCAGTTTTGTATGTGTGATCATCCTTATCATTCATCCCAGTTACTTGAAGCCATGTGGATTAATTGCACTTCCAGAGCAACTAACTGGCTCTGTCCTTATCCAACTACACCATTCCTATTGATCATGATAGATCCTCTCCCTGATATTATTCAAGGAAACTGCAAGAGAAAAGATCAAGGGCAGTCAGCTCTCATATCATATGATTACTTTTTTTTTTTTTAATCAGCTGTTAAGTTGGTTTGGCAAGGTAAGTAATTTACTGATTAGAAATGTCAGTAAGTGTTGAAGATAGGTAAATTTGAAGAGGTGAACAGAGGTAAGTCGGAGGGTTGATATGGAAAGAGACTGCAGGAGAGGATTGTAATTCAGGAAAAGATGACTACAAGAGCAAAATGCAGTCTAATGGGATATATTTTTTCAGAGGATCATGTTTGCAAGTAGTGATTCAGATCTGAAAGGTTTGTCAGTGTGTTAAGAGGTTTTATGCTTTGTGTCTGCCACCATTATGCTGAAGTGCCAAAGTAAACTTGGCATACTTAAAAATTTCAGCTGCTGGTGATGAAAAGAAAGGTGGCTGCATGTTCCCTGCTACCACTTCACAAGGCTGGAAGTAGTTCTGCTTTGCTGAAAAGATGTCCCTGGACTGATCCATTGATTTCTATGGAAACTTTGGACCCCTGGCTTAGCATGTGTTATTTGGACTTTGACTTACATCAGGAACCTAGAAGAATCTGTAAGATCCTCTGAATAGTCTCTCCTGACTCTACAGATCACAGATTTAAACTACTGCTAGCCATATTTTGTGGCAACTTGCAGTCTGTGGAGCATATCAAGTAGCTCCAAGTAGGCAATTGCTGAGGACTGGTGAGGAGACAAATGCCTATAGTCTCTCAGAACAGACATAGATGATTTTCAGCCCTGGGCAAGAAGAGTACATACAGAGAAGCAGGGAAGTTTTTCTTCTAAAAGAACTCCCATAACACTGAAAAAAATCCCTAAAAGAACCCAAAAATCTCTAGGGTATATAATTCCTTGAAGACTGTAGACAGACTCTCTTCTTTTTAAAATGCTAGTCTAATTTACTACAGATGTGCACATGGTGCAAGCCCTTTCCACAAAGCCTTTTTCAGTAATCTGATGATTCATGAATTCAGAACATGAATGATACAGCCAACTTATAAGGATATGGACTTCAGATCAATGAGTAGGAGTAAGGAGATCCTTACTTAGGGATTGCTTCCCTTTAAGACATGGATGCCTCTCCGCTTAGCTGATGGACATATTTATATGATTGTAACTTTTTAGTCAAAATATATTTTTTATATTAGTTGTATAAAGCATTTGTTGGTTGTATCAAAATTTATATATATAAATGCAGATATTTCAAGAATCTTATAATGTATCTATCATAAAAAGCTTTTAATTCTATTCTGTCATGAAGACAGATTTTTCAAGATCAGAATTTTGCAAAATTCTAAATTTCAGCTACAAACCCAAATATGTTTAATTTTGTGATTTCCTTACTTACAGTACTCTCTTACAAATTTTGAGTCTATAGTGAAGGGCCTGGATATCATGATGAGGAGCATCAGCATCAGATCATAAAGACAAGTGTATGAAACTAAAGCATTTTATGATAGCCATACCAGTCTTTCCTGTCTATTTATTCTTAGGTTTGGGTTTTCACAATGTTTCAGTATAATGTCTTCTTAGTCACATATCATATTATAAAACATAATTGTCTGTTAATTTCTTAGCAAATGTTTAAATTGCACAGTTTAATAATGGGTACTAATTAATGTAATAATAAATTGTTAACAACTAAGTAAATGCACTGTAATAACGCAGCTATCACTTTAGTTTCATAGATGCAATACACATACTGATAAGTATATGTTAGTCATTTAAACACTCCTATAGCATAAAAGAGGCATATGTATATAAAATCAGAATGTTTGCATACTTTTATCAACATAATGAAATTATACTTGAGAGGGAAAAAAAACTTTGGAAAGTAACACTTCACAGTAGCAGTTATATGAAAATGTGTCAATGTCTGATTGTACAGAGACTATATACAGATAAGTTGGGGTGTAGGAAATAATATTTTTTTTAAAAATTACTTTTCCTTTCCTTTTTAAACCTTGTAACACAAAATTTGGGAAAGTGGAAAAAGATAAATCTATTTGAGATAATTTTACCTGAAGATCTGTCCATGAACATAGGGGAGAGATTATCATTGCTAAATCACAGAATCACAGAATCACAGAATGTTAGGGATTGGAAGGGACCTTGAAAGATCATTGAGTCCAATCCCCCTGCCGGAGCAGGAACACCTAGATCAGATCACACAGGAACGCATCCAGGTGGGCTTTGAATGTCTCCAGAGAAGGAGACTCCACAACCTCTCTGGGCAGCCTGTTCCAGTGCTCTGTCACCCTCACTGTAAATTTATAGTAAAATGGAAATTGATTTTTAAATGAGAAGAGGTAGCAAGGAATGTGCAAATTTCCACTTAGATATACTGAATTGAACCTCATAAGTGTTGAATTATAATTTCACAATTTTCCACTCAACTGGATGATGCCCCATTCCAGAGAACATCTTCCGTGGTGTCTGTTTTTCACACCTCTTGGAAAGACAGGATTTTCTTGGTGTGGAGCTGAAGAGCTCAAACAATATAGAAAAATGTGGAGAAAAAAAAAAAAAAAAAAACCTTAGAAAAAAAAAAAAAAAATCAAAAGGAAAAAATTTGGAAGAAACAGGGATAAAAAAAGAAGAAATATTGTATCTATTTTTAAAAAAAAAAAAAAAAAAAAATNGTACAGTATATTGTATATGAAAATGAAATAGTGTGTTTTTCAGTATAAGAAAATAGAAAGCAAGGGTACTTAGAATCTATAACGTGACATGATAATATGAAAGCTTTACATTTTAAGATGACAATAGTGTTAGAGAAGCAGTTGGCCAATTTTAATAGCACACAACAGTTTACTAATCCCAGACCCTACAGTTGCACAACTGTGTTCTGGACAATTTTTTAATTTTAAAAGTCAGTTGGATCTACAAGTAGAAATGGGATCCCAGCAGAGATCTGATTTATTTTTCTGGTTATGGGTCAAAAGTAGAAGCCTGGGAAAGGAACAGGACAAAAGAAATAGTAAAGTGAGAAACAGAACAACATAGCCAATATTTTCAGAGCAAACTATTCATTTCTGGCTTAGATGAAGAGTGAAAGTGCAAAAATTCAGGCTTTTTTCTTCCTCAAAGTTCAAAGGAAATGTAATGCTCTTTAGGGATCCCAATAGAAGCACATATAAAAGCAAAAAGTTCCTCTATAGACATAAAATAATGTTTTTTTAAATATAAAACAGTGTAGATGATCATCCTTCTGGCCCATAGGAGTAGCTTTTAAAGTATTCCATCCTGTACAAAGGATAACAGCACCGTATGATTAGCAGGGATCTTTGGGGTAATTGCCTGCTCCATTGTAGTTCAAAGTAACACTCATAAATGTATCAGGATCTATTGTAAAAATCAGGTGGGTTTGTTTGTTTTTTTTGGTTTTATCCATACTACATGCCTTTGAAATCTCCCTTATATATATTTCAGCATTTGGTCTAATTTCTGTCTATGTTTCTTCAGAGTGAATTTATACCCAACTACAGCTCTTAAGGTGTGATGAAATGGTCTGGAACATTGAACCAGACCTTCCTCTACCCACCAGATGAGTTATTCTGTTATTTATCACTTTTATGTATTACAGACATTTCATTCTGGCACTTGCATTCTGTTCTAAATTAGTTTTGCCTGGACGTTGTTGGGAGCTTGACTTGTCAGACTTCTACAATTACCAGAAAAAGAAGTTATGAGAAAGGCCGAGAATGCATATTACATATTTTAAGGCAGTTGTGTTATTTCTGGCAATGTACCGCTAAAACCTAGAAAAGGTTTTTATCTGATTAGGGTTGGAAAACACCTCTTAAGATCATCTAGTTCAACCTCCTTTTCTGTTTGTTTTTTTTTTTTTGTATGTTTTTGACTTTTAGTTATTCAGAAAAAGCCAGCAATTGTCATGAGTTCATTATATAGCTCTGCTTCTATTTCCAATGCAGATGTAGTGCAAGAGCCAAAGGCTGGCTCAAATTTTGTGCATGACTGATTTTTTTTCTCCAGCCTTGCAATGAAGGTGAACTGTGTTAGCATAAGGAATGGATGACAGCAAACTTTTTATAAGAAAATTTCACTTGTTTATTCCTTTATGAGGACCTTCTCTCTGCAGAAAATATACACTTTTGCAGTTTTTAAATATTTTTCTTGTCATATTAAATTGAGTGAAACATCACACAGTCAAATGCATACATGGGTAAGTCAAATGCTTTCTTGGTTAAGTCGCCTTTGTGTCCATCACTCTGGGATGTTTATGTCTACACTCTTAATGCCCAGATGAAAAGCTGTCTTAACTTACTTCCAGAATAACCTGTCGTGTTCTGTATGAGGCCCATATATTAAGCTAGCTAATAATGAAGGCCAAACGCATAGGTTTTGAGAGGCAAAACTGAGAACAACTACTTAACCAGGGAGTTTTTTGTTTAATTTTTGCTTTTTTAAAAAATTTTTTTTGTTAGGTTTCTGCTAGTATGACAATATTTTTAGGCATTTATAATAAAGAAAAAATATATTTCCATGATACTTTGAACTTGTATTTACACGTATTATTTCACACAGTGAAACTGATCATTTAATAAAATGTTCAGTTCAAATCCCTCTGTTTACAAACTCACAAAAACTTCATCAACTTTCCAAAAGCAACATTCTGTTATGTAATTTGGCTTTGCCTGCTTCATTTTGTCATGAAATAAAATTCTTCTTTTTTAGTGTCCTATCATGTCACAGAATGACAGTAAAATTTAATCTACCACTAAAATAACCTGAGAACGAAATCTTTTATGAGTCTATAATCAGACCATGACATGAGAAACTAAGCACCAAAGCCAGGACTCTGATATGTATCAAGCATCCATCAAGGATGCGATCAGAAAGAAATATTCATAGACTGAATTCTAAGTATTTGTTTTAATAAGCACATCAGTGATGTTCATCACTCTGGAATAAACTCTATGCCATGTGCCACTTTGCTTTCACAGGAAAATAAGCTGCTACAAGTGCTGGCCTCTTCTCTAAAGTAACAAGTGATAGGACAAGAGGAAATGGCCTCAAGTTGCACCAGGGGAGGTTTAGGCTGGATATTAGAAAAAATTTCTTCACTGAAAGAGTGATCAGGCATTGGAACAGGCTGCCCAGGGAAGTGGTGGAGTCACCGTCCCTGGAGGCGTTCAAGAAACGTGTAGATGTGGTGCTTAGGGACATGGTTTAGTGAATTAGGTGGTGTGGGTTGACGGTTGGACTTGATGATCCTTGAGGTCTTTTCCAACCTTCCTGATTCTTTGATTTTATGATTCTATGAACGTAGTATTTGAGGACAAAAAAAATATTAATAACAGAAAGACGGCATGGGATGAAAACGGAGAACTAAAAGAAATGGAGGTAAATCGCATACAGTCTAAGGGAGATATAAACAGATAAGACGTGAGTTTTCAAGATAAGTCTCTGTGCAGAGTTATAGCTCTAGTATTACAGATAGGAGTGAAAAACATGGAAAAGAAGGAACAAAGGAGAAATTAAATGCTGTAGAAAAAAAAAGTGAAATGGTTCTCCATTGAAGAAATAAGAATTTTCTCTTTATACTTTAACCTTTTGGGGTTTTGTTGTTGTTATTTTGTTTCTTTTGAGGGTTGAGTTGGTTGGGGTTTTTTTTTTTTGGTTTTGTGGGGGTCGTTTTGAGGGGTTTTGTTGTTATGGTTTTTTGCCTCCCCCTTCCTCCCCCATGAGTGTTCCTATTCTGTTCATTTTTCACAACAACATCTTGGAAGCTAGAAACCAGCTTCTCATTCAAAGGGCATCTTATTCTTTCCTCTTGAGTAACATTGTTTTCTGGTTTTCCTCTCCTTTTATTTTTTAGTTCTTTTCTCTCTTCGGGGCACAAGCCAACACATTTTTCCCTTATTCTATGTCAGTCTCATCAATGATGCAATTATATGCCATCAACACTGCTCCAAACCAAGCATTTTTAGGAAAACTTGCCAGCATGGAGAGCAAAAATTATGCAGCTCTACAGCAATTGGGCACAAAGGTAATGGATCCATACATAAATTATGGCTATTGTTTGTTTGCTTTTCACTTTCTTGGCAACAACATAATGGTTAGCAAATACTGACTAGCAAGAGAATATTGTAACTGAGTTTATAAAAAATTTAAGGGAGACAAGATAACCTATTTTTCACCTGCCACCTAACTTAAACTAGTTTATGCATGTGTTTAATAATGTGTAATAATTTGAAACATTTAATATTTAGTCATTACCAAATATTAATCCCATTTCACTGGTTAAAAAAAACAAAACCTGTGTAGCATAGTAAACCTGTTCTTTAAATGGAACAACCTACTAGGAAGAAATGGAAAACTTCTCTTTTTCTCATGTTTCTTCATCTACTTTTGTTTCTGATTAGAATCTTCTCAATGAACACAGGAAAGCTTACGTATTATTTACTTTCAACTAGTATTAAAATATTATTTTAATCTTCTTCCTAGTATATGGTAAGGTACCAATATTATTTACATTTTAAAGTGGCCTATTTTTGGTATTTCATTTATCTGTTGGAGTAGTAAATGTTTGCAGACTAGATCCATAATGGAATATAAGTGTAAGAATGTTCTGCAAAGAAGGGACTGAAATTAAGTCTTTATCCTCCTCAGAATGCAGAAGTAATAGAAAAATGCAGAAAGGAAATAATGAGAACATTCTAAACCAGATTTGCATGCATCTGGAGACAGGAAACATACAATAACTCCTATAAAATGCTCCTATTGACAACTCTTTGAAAGAAAAGATGGTGGGGGAAAAAGAGATATTTATTTTCAAAAAAAAGGTAAACATAGCCTGGTGCTCTTCCAGTCTGAATGTCAAGTTTACGTTTAGTAGAAATCAGTAAGTAAAAAAAAAAAAAAGAACTGTTAGTTTCCTGATCCTTACTCTGCTATGGAGCTGGGACATGGCTGTCACATATATCATGCTTTAGGAACCTAGAAGTTTCCTCAAGTTCATTAATACAGATATAGATGAAAAGATGAGATATTCCAAACCAGCTGACTACAAAAAATACCTCATAGATAGATCATGAGCCTGAAATTCACTGAAGAGTGACTTGACACTACCTTTTTCATTTGCAGATTGCTTTGCTTTGCTTGTCCTAGGCTAGGGTCCAGAATCTCAATATATTTTGTTGTTATGGTTTTCATAAAGGCTTGGATTCATCCCAAATACCTTTGGATATCTCAGTGGTCTTTAGGTTGGGAGCCTAAATATATTTTAATGATCTTCCAAATATCCTCTGTAGCTGATGAAGAGGCATAAGCACTTCCGTAGTCCTTTTCACTCTACTTAAAGTGTGAATTTCCCACTGAAAGTACCTAGATCTGTCTATTAGCTAGATTTCTAATTTGGAATGGACTCCTTAAAACTGACCTTAAAACTGATCGGTGAATGGATGTAAACAACATTTGCCTGGAGTTTAGTGAGTTCAGTGACCTGAAAGTAACACGAAGAATTAAACAATTCTGTCTGCAAATTAGTACCCAAAAGTAATGTGAAGAAGTAACCATCAACAGCAGTTGGAAGGGGTAATAATTGATTAAGTCAT
The DNA here is from genome assembly GCA_013400615.1 of Syrrhaptes paradoxus. Classification (NCBI taxonomy): domain Eukaryota; kingdom Metazoa; phylum Chordata; class Aves; order Pterocliformes; family Pteroclidae; genus Syrrhaptes; species Syrrhaptes paradoxus. Next base: position 34,984 of record VZTO01004518.1, read on the forward strand.
CAATGGTCAAATAAGGAACATTCAATTAGTTGACCCAGGCAATGCCCAGACCAGGAGAGTGGTGATATATAAGCAATGCAGTAAAGTAAACTTTGGGGAAATTGTGCAAAGACATCAGAACAGCAGCCACTGAAAGGCCCTGCTGCCTTGCAGAAGCAGAGGAGCACTGCAGCTGGTGCTCTTCACTGGAACAGGGGTGCAACACATTGTACTCTGATTTGGACCAGTCTTCATCAATGACCTGAGAAAACCTGGGTGCCCTCCCTCCCCAGCTCACTTTGGGATAGATGCACCTGTGGTGACCTGTGGTGTGGTCATTAGAGTACTTGTAGGGTACTTTTTTTCCCCACTCCGGACAGAGATCTGATATACATCATCTAATGTCATCTGAAACACACCCTGAAATGGTTAAAACAATGGAGAATAAAGCCTTGTAGAAATGAGCTTTTGACTTCCACTTTTAAAACAGAGAAAATAGTACCTTGCATTGTGACGGTAGTATACAGAAACTGTAGCAAACGTGTAGAAGTACATACCAAGATAGAGGTGTCCTCTGTTCTCCAAGTAATGAATAAAACTAATGTTACAAGGATGCCAGCTAATTTAATGATACCTGTGATGATCTGAAACCAAGAATATAGCACCTGGCATATAGGCTCATCTGTCATTTCTTGTGAAATTGTCCTTAAAAATCAGTGGATTAATTAATTTCTTTCTCTCCTAAGATTTGTAATTATTTTGGTAATGTGAAATCTTCACCAACAGTGACTGAAGCACAGGAAGTTTACCACTGAAATTTGGAGACGGGAAATAAGGAGTTACTGAAAATGAATACACAAATAAATTGATGAAATAAATGACCAAATCTTGTATGCTTTTAGGAATAGTCTTTGCTATTTTCATGTGTTTTAAGACAGATTAATGCTTGAGGTTTTTTCCTAGGTATTTCAAAAGATTGGAAACAAAATAAGTCCTCTTTTGTTGTTGTTTTGAGGTTTTGTTTTATGTTGTTGTAGGTTTGGGGTGGGTGTTTTTTTTTTTTAACATTAGTTAACAATTGTTTGAATTTATCTGTAAGGGCAAGCTAATTTTGTTTACAGTAGCTCCCAATCACATTCAAAACCAGTGAGAGGTATGGACATGATGGGTTTTTTCAAGTTTTTTACACATGTCCGACATATCACAGAAACCCAGAAGACAGTTAAATGTGAGTTAAAGAAGGAAGTGCTGAACATGAGTTTCATAAAATGGTTTCAAGTTGGTGGTCCAATGAGTATTTATTTTTTATACAAAAAAAACCAGTTTTGCCAGGGGAAATTGAGAAATATGCCCCCAGCTCAGAATAGCTAATACAGAATATGGTTTCAAATAACTTTTAAATTTTTCTATGCATGATTCTGAGTTTTATTCTGCTAGTGGTTTCTCTGTGTCGTCTTCCTAATTACATCTAACTCCATTTTTTCACCCATCACATCGGACTACGAATCTGCTGGGGTAACTAAGCTCTCTTAAATTGCTACCTCCTTTAACTTTGACTTTCAGGTAAGTTACTCCCTAAAGTCACAAGTTAGAAGCATTGGAAAATTTATTCCTAGGGAAGAGGAGAGAAATTAAATGAGTTTGCCAGTCAGGAGACATAGTTCATATTGCATTGTAAGTCCCCAGTGGCCAGCTACAATTTTGATCATTCCAATGCGTAAATTGTTGTGCAGTGTTCAATATGTTGAGTTTATTTCTTGAGAAAGATTAAAGAGAACATGCCTACCAAGAGGATTTCTTCTGACTCCATTATAAATGTCCAGGTTCTTGTTATCCATTTTAAAAGACATTCGTTGAAAGATTAGTATTTATTAATAGGCAAAAATATATGGTCATTTTTATTGGGAAAAATGTGCAGAACAAAAAGTATACAATAAAAGTTTCTATTCAGGGATTTTATTTCAGTTTAAGGAGTTAAGAGGTAATGAATAGCACCTTGAAAGAGATCCCAGATGGGGAATTCATCTTCTCTGGCATTCAAGTAGTAAACAGTATTTTGTTAACATTATGGTCAAAGAACAATTGACAAGAGTATATAATGGTTACAGAAGTGTCCTTTTAAAAATCAAACTTCAGAAACAGAGTAGATAGCAACATTAGAAGATGATGAACAGCTCAGTCAATCCATAAATCAACCTAATTGTCCTCAAAGCAGAATAAAATTATAAATAAATAAGTAAACAAATTTAATGGTTGTCTTTGTTGGACATAAATATGTTTGGAAGTATGAAGGACACTTCTGGCATAACCTTTGAGACCATATGTCTCCTCCTCTTCCTGTACAGCCTTGTGGGAGATTCAAATACTCTTCAAGCTTCCCAAGATCCAGTTACCCAGAGTTCAATTCCTCAAGCAAAATGGTACCTGTACTTTCCATTTAAGGTCATCCAGACTGTCCTGGGTTAAGCTGAGACAGAGTTAGCTTTCTTCATAATAGCTAGCAAGAGGCTGAGTTTTGGATATGTGCTCAGAAGAAAGCTGATAAAAGGTGATGTTTACGTGGCTGCCAAGGTCTTTCAGCTTCTCTGGCTGTCTGCAAACAGGAGAAGCTGGGAGGGAGCACAGCCCCAGTTACTAGCCCAGGATTTGATCTTAGGTTCAGGATTGAGACCGAAAGTGGCCAATAATTTATTTCATAACATACACATCATGCCCAGTATATAGGTGAGGACCCTCTGGAAGATCGTCCCTTTTTGTTCTGGGTCCCCTTTTTGCTCCGGGTCATCTCGCTCCAGGTGGTCTCTCTCCCAAGGCCTTCTCCCCCCACCCTGGTCAGCTCTTGGTCTGGGACACTCGGACTGTTATCTCTGTTCCATGAGTGTGCTTTTGGGACTCTCCCTGCTCTGGGGTCATTAGCCAGGAACGGGGTGAGCCTTGGTCATTGGGTGGGGGGGCAGTACCACTGTGTATCACTCATTCGTATATTTATATATACTATTATTTTTTATTGATATTATTATATATTATATTATTAATGAGATACTATTATTATTTTATTAAATTGTTCTTATTTCAACCTATGAGTCCTTTTTTCTCTTTACCCCTTTAATTCTCTTCCCTATCCTTGGGGGGCAGGGAGGGGGGGTTGAGGGGACTGAGTGAACGGGTGTGTGGGTTGGCCTCCAGCCAAGGGCAAACCCATCACACAGACTGTTTTATTTTTCTGTGAACAGAACTATGATTATTTCCTATGCCTTTTATTTGAATAAAAAAATATTTTCTGTAAAGCTAATAAAGTAAATAACTAGGTGTCTGCTATTTTCTTTCCCCGAGTTCCAAATTTATTGTTCTTTTTAAATCTCATATGTATTTGACATTTTGTTTGCTTCTACATTGTTTTTGTAAAATAGCTGAAGGCCTTTATCTTCATACAGACCTACCATAGCTTGGTAGTGAGCAAAAGCTGTTCCTCATAATTTTTCAACAACTTTCATGAAATGAATTAGACACTTGCAAGTTATTTATCAGAGTTGAAATACTCATTGTATGTATTATTTTTTTTAAGAAGTTGAATTAAAAGATGCATTTAGTTCCTACCAATACCATGGTTGCAAGGCTCAGAATCTAAAGAATGTACAGGACAAACACTATTTTACCTCAGAAGTTGCCTATCCAAGTCAATCACCAAGAAATTTGGAATCTTGGTTTGACAAGGCTGATACTTTTTTTATGGTAAAGCAAATGGATCTGTTCAAAGATTATTTTTTTGAGGCTTGAAATTCATTGAAAGCCTTTTTTGATTAGGGCCTTATAGGTATCCATATATAATTGCTGAAATGCAAGAGCAGAAGGCCAAGATTTATTTGCATTGCTAAATCTCTCATTTTCCATTAAATAAAAGGCTTAAACTATTTCTATGCCTTCACTCAAGTTATCACTTTGTTATAAAGAGAAGAGTGTTTAAAAAACAGTCACCTAGAACTGCAGTTGGAGAAGTGGTGACAAATCAATGAGAATTAGTAGACTAGCACAAAATAAGCAATGGTTTTTCTCCAAGGTGACATGAACAGCAAAGAGATCCACACTAAGCATTCTGACAAAAGGTTTTTCTATTGTTGGCAGCTGTGCTAGTGCATAAGTTTCTACAGTAATATTTTTGGTTAAGTGGATATACATTTAAAACTTTTGTACCAACTTAAAATAGAATCCCCCTTTCTTTAGTGAATTTTCTGTTTCAGAAATATATTTTTTTCCATGACCAACATAGTCATCAAGAATAGACATTAAAAACTGATAATGACTCACTTAATTTTTTTTTCATCTTTCGGATGAATCACCCAAAGTGAGTGGAAAAAACCTCAACCATCCCCTGCCTTTTTTTGTAATGGAACACAAAACAGTGTACAAAGTGTTTCAAATATAAAAGATATTGTTCTTGAAACCTGTAATCTGAAGTTAGGGTGTGACCATTCAAAATGAACTCAGAACTTGTTGCAATCCCATCCTCCTGCCTAATAAACTACAGTTTGAGCAATAATGCAAAACTTGGACATTTTCACACCTCTGCTAGCTTTCAGTTTTACAGTGTGAAGATACCTTACCTTGTTATTGAAAAAGAAGAAATGGTTTCCAAGGATGTAACAGTGAGACATAAAAGGAAAATTTCATGTCTGTATAGAGGTGTTCCCTATACCCCTCTGATTATGTGATCTTATTTCAAGGGTTTGGAAAAAAATGAGTGAATGTGACATTTAGTTTCTTCCTAAAAGAATCTAGTTTGCATGCATCAAAGCTATTTTGTGACAAGAATCACAGTACTCAAAAAGGATAAAATCAAGCAATTACCTAAGAAAACATGTTTCTGATTAAACTAAAAAACTAATGAAGATGTAAAGATACCATAGGGAGTATAGAGTGGTATTAGATGCCGATGTCACTCATTCCTACCTATGATGATTTATAGTTTCCATATGTGAAAGAGGACTAAATTATTATCTTTAAATAATTTATATATTCACTTCGGTGTTGAACGTATAAGAGAAAGATGATTGCAACATCGACAACTATAGCAAATGTTATTAAATCAGGAGGTGCTAGTTCTTTTGGGATCTCAGTAAGAAAGATACCATCACTCAAAGCCGCCTCCCTAATTTATTGAGCAAAGGATGGTAGTTACAGAAAACATGATAGCAGTCAAGGAGGGGCTTGTTCAATGCTGCAACAATTGTGATTCCAAGCATCAGGAGGGATGTAAGATTGTTTATACTTTTTTCTATTATTTCCATCCTTTACACAATAAATTAGTTAACTAGCTTTGAGTGTTGGTGGCTTTCTTACTGAGATTCCAAAAGAACCAACACCTCCTCAGTGAAAAAAAACATCAAGGGTAGACAGTAGGAGGTCAGTAAGAAATATTCTTATGGAAGAGCAATAGCAGAATAAAGCCCAAGTGGGTGTCTGGTTGGCCTTGCACACAAGTGTGGAGGAGTAGCACAAAGATTACCCTGTGTATCCCCCCCAGTGATTTGGGAAAAAGAGAAGGAATTCTCATCTTTTCAAACCTCCACTGACATTTAAAAATGTTTAGAAAAGCAGGGCACAGACTGTGGAAAAGGCAACAGGATTTGCAAAGTGTATAGTTGTTAACTTGCCTCCAAGCAGCTGTGGAATGCTTTAATACAACAATGTAAAGATAGATGTGAACAGCAGATACAAACGTGCATAGAGGTGCTGGAGAGGAATATCCAGGTTGTGGACAGGGGGAACAAGGGTCACTTGACCCTGGGTTCAGGAAATTCTGCTCCCAGATGATTATTAGGATGGAGATATTTGGAACACTTCTAAAGAGGAGTGGGCCGAAGGGTCCAAGGATGAGAATGGGAAATCTCCTTCTGCCCCACTTCTGGTGATAAGTAAGCCAAAGGGATCCTTTAGGCACCCTTCAGTGTGTGATTCCTCTGCATGATTATACAAAGATAGACCTCCAAAATCTGGTTGATTTATATTGACAAAAACCAAGTCAGTGTGTGGGGCAGTGGTTCCTATGCATCTTAGATCGCAGACCAGGGTGGGTGGAAGGATAGTGTGTATTTAAGCCCTCAAGAGTTACTGTGGTTAGGCACATTATTGCAAAACTTTGCAATCACTCAACAGTTGAAGGGGGCTCAGGGGACTGCTACTTCACTAGAGCCAGAAGAGCCAAAAGGAGGATCCATCAAACTACAGGCCTGTCAATCTCACCATGGTGCTGGGGAAGGTTATGGAGCAGACCATTTTGGACACCATCGCGCAGAATGTACAGGACAAACAGAAAATCAGGTCCAGTCAGCATGGTTTATGAAAGGCTGGTCCTGCTTGGCTAGCGTTATCTCCTTCAATGACAAGGTGACCTGCTTCATGGATAAGGGAAAGGCTGTGGATGTTGTCTACCTGGACTTTAGTAGAGCCTTTGACACCATTTCCCACAACATTCTGCTGGAGAAACTGGCTTCTCATGGCTTGGATAGGCATACCCTTCACTGGGTAAAAAAACGACTAGATGTCCAGGCCCAAAGAGCTGTGAATGGAGTTAAAACCAGTTGGTGGCCAGTCCCAAGCGGTGTTCCCCAGGACTCAGTATTTGGGCCAGTTCTGTTTAATATCTTAATAATGATCTGGATGAGGGGATTGAGTGCACTCTCACTAAGTTTGCAGGTGACATGAATTTTGGGTGGTAGTTGGGACCCCTCTACAGAGGGATCTGGACAGGCTGGATCAATGGCCCAAGGCAAATTGTGTGAGATTCAGCAAGGCTAAGTGCTGGGTCCTGCACTTGGGTCACAACAACCGCATGCAATGTTACAGACTTGGGAGAGAGTGGCTGGAAAGCTTCTCATTGGAAAAGGACCTGGGGTTGTTGGTTGACAGCTGGCTGAATATGACCCTGCAGTGTGCCCAGTTGGCCAAGAAGGCCAAGAGCATCCTGGCTTGTATCAGAAATAGTGTGGCCAGCAGGGCTAGGGAAGTGATTTTCCTTCTCCATGAGTGTCCTACTCGGCACTGGTGAAGCCACACCTTGAATACTGTGTTCAGTTTTGGGCCCCTCACGGCAAGAAAGACATTGAGGTGCTGGAGTGTGTCCAAAGAAGGGCAACAAAACTGGTGAAGGATCTAGAGCACAAGTCTTATGAGGAGCAGCTGAGGGACCTGGGGTTGTTTAGCCTGGAGAAAAGGAAGCTGAGGGTAGACCTTATAGCTCTTCACAGTTGTCTGAAAGGAGGTTGTAATGAGGTGGGTGTTGGTCTCTTTTCCCAAGTAGCAAGTGAAAGGATGAGAGAAAACAGCTTCAAGTGGCACCAGGGAAGATTTAGATTGGATATTAGGAAATTTTTTTTCACTGAAAGAGTTATCAAGCATTGGAACAGGATGCCCGGGGAAGTGGTGGAATCACCATCCCTGGAGGTATTTAAAAGATGTGTAGACATGGTGCTTAGGGACATGGTTTAGTGGTGAAATTTGCAGTGTTAGGTTTACAGTTGGACTTGATGATTCTACAATTAAAATATCCAAGCAAAGTACCCCTCTCCTTTTGGTTGGAATGATAAATCATTTGCATGGAAGCACATGGAGGAGGTTGGACATACCTTTGGGAGCTGGCTGTGAAGCAGGGAATGGATTCCCACAGCTTTGTGACACCAATTACCAAATTATTCTCCTCTGGTATGCAGTCCCATTTTTTTTGCAGACATCCTCTTCATACTAAAAGGCACCATTTTGTATTTTTGGGGACTACTCAGGGAAAGCCTGTTGTAGATAGCATTTTCCTATGGGGATAATTTGATAAATACCAATCCAAAAAGGAAAGTCTCAAAACATGCATTATAGATACACAGAAACCTTATAGGAAAGTGGCTCACACGGAAATGTTCTTATCACTGCTCCAAGCAGGTACACCTAAAAAGGAAGCTAAATGGAAAGCCAGTCCCCTACCATTGGGACCTGCATAAGCAGTTGAAAAAGAAGCAATCACCAAATGTGTAGTATTGATCTATTAACACCGTTGACTCACCTCACTAGTCAGGGGGAGTAGGTGAAACAAACCACCCAGTCTAACATCTTTCTGGACCTAATCTCCATTATGTTTTGTAAACAATATCCAAACCAACATCCAGATTGGTTAGGCATGGCAAACCTCCACGTGTGTCAGGTGGCTAGAGTAGGACAGGAGGATCATCGATTGTAAATCCCACTAGTTATCTATTAGAATGTATAAAAAACCAAAAACCAAAAAACAAAACTGGCCATGGATCACTCTTACATATGGGGGCTGAAGTAACTGAAATTCACAGGCATCTTTCCCATGACCCTTTTATCACCTTATAGCTATACATTCATTTGGTGGTTCTGAAGAGCCATCCCGTGAAGCCTAGTTCAATCTGGGAAAGTATCCAAAATTTATTGCGTGAGTAGGCAAGACTCAAGTTCCCAGATAAATAATAGAGGATAACAATTTGATGGGTAACACCTTCTTTACTCCAGGTGGAAAATATTCTTTAGGAATTCAGGCTATTTTGGTGAATAGCACCAGTTGTTTTACTGCCACCTCCAAATCCAGTAGCCTCAAAACAGGATCAGTTACCCAGGAAGGCATGCTGAAATCACTCAGTTAAACTATTGTTGGAAATGGCTATTATCTGCCATACCCTTTAATAGTCCTATTTGGCCTATAAGGAATCCAAATGGTTCCTGATGCATGACGGTAGATTACCAACCAATATATAAAGCAGCATCTCCCATGGCTGCAATTGTCCCAAACATTGTGACACTGAATGCATTGAGATAGAAGCTGGAACATGGCATGCTGTGACTGATACGGCTCATGCTTTCTTTAGTATATCCATTACTGCAGCATCCCAGGAAAATTCTCCTTTTCTTGGGAAGGACTGCAATATACATTCACTGTCCTGCCTCAGGGGTTTTTGCATAGTCCTACTATCTGCCACGGGCTAGTGGCAAAACATTTGGAGGACAATAACATCTCTCTAGTTTGTAAATTTTTTCCATTACATGGAGGTTACTGTCATTACTGGGTCCACTGAGCAGGAAGTTGGAGAAACTCTTAGCAAAATTGTAGACATCATGTGAAAACATAGATGGGAGATTGATCTATGTATCTATCATCCAAAAAAAGATACAAGGGACAACTATAGAAAGTATGGTAGGGACCCTATCACATGATGCCTGAAGTGCCCAAGCAAACTACCTTACATATGGCTGAACCCCCAAAATAAAATTGAGGTCTAGAACTTTAATGGAATCCTGGAATATTGGAGACAATTTCTTCCCCATCTCACACAGATCTTGTGGCTGTTGTATCACATATCAGGAAAAAAGGCCCACTCTGAACTGGGGTAAAAGGAAAAAAACTTTTGTACAAACTAGACAGGCTGCTACACATGTTGTAGTTTTAGGGCCCAGATTGGCCTGCAAAACTTTTGAATTGTAAGCCCTAGTATCTGATGATACTAGGCCCATTGGAGTCTTTGGCAAAGAGGGAAGGTAGATTCTTCTTGGATTCTAATCTCAACATTTCTCTACACTGATTCAAAATTACACCCCCTTTAAATTACTGCTTTTAGCTGCCTATTTGACACTGATAGAAGCTGAATGGATGACACAAGCTTGAAGGCATTGCTTTTATTGTCAGATTACCTGTCCTGCAATGGTGTCCAATGACACCAAATATAAGGTTGGGAAAATGCAAGATGGTGTATAATGGAAATTATACGTGTCTACACATGCTAAGCCAAATGTACTGGTTTTGGTTAAGATAGAGGTAATTTTCTTCATAGCAGCTTGTATGGGACTGTGTTTTGGATTTGTCCTGAAAGCAGTGTTGATAACACATGGATGTTTTAGTTATTGCTGAACAGTATTTACAGGGTCAAGGCCTTTTCTGTTTCTCATACTGCCCCACCCGCAAGTAGGCCAGGGTGGGCACAAGAAACCGGGAGGGGACGGAGCCATGTCAGCTGAGATGATGGCACCTTGGGGCGAACAGTGAAGAAAGGGCAAAATGTTCTGGCAGTGAGGAGTGAAAGAAAAATTGGAAGGAACAACCCTGCGAATATCAAGGTGAGAGAGGCAGGAGCGGAAGGAGGTGCTCCATGTGCCAGAACAGGGATTCCCCTACAGGACCCTAGAAGAGACCATGGTGGAGCAGGTGTTTCCCTGCAGCCTGTGGAGAGAACCATGGTGGAACAGATATCCACAACACAGCCTGTGGCAAGGACCATGCCAGAGCAGGCAGACATGCCCAGAAGGAACAGTGAACCCCACCCAGGAGCAGTTTTTTTTTTCCCTGAGACTGCAGACCATGGAGAGGACCCACACTGGAACAATAGAAAAGCATGAGGAGGAAAGAGCAGCAGAGAGGAGCTGTTATGGACTGGCTGCAACCCACCATTTGTCATTCTGCCCTTCACGTCTCAGGGTAAGTTGGAGGTAAATGAGTGGGAAATGAAGGGGTGAGGGTGAACTTGGTAGACGGCAGAAGTGGGGGAAAGGTGTTTTAGGTTTTTTCTTTGTTTCTCAGTATCCAAATCTATTTTAATTGGCAATAAGCTAAAGTTGAGCCTGTGTTGCCTGGGAAGTGATCTCCCTGTCTTTATCTCAAACCAAGAACTTTTTCATCTTACTATCTTCCCCTGTCCTGTTGAGGAGGAGGAGTGAGAGCTCACTGGGTGGACAACTGGAAGGTGCCAAGGTCAAAATATTGCAAATGTATATTCAGTCATAACTATATGTATGTCTTCTCCACCTGAAATATTATATGCACCCATTTGGGAACTACAGTTTTATGAAGATAAGGGTATTTTAATGTGTTGTCCAAGGGACTATTCAAAGCTAAGTCCACATTGTAAACGTGACTCCTATCAGTGACTGATGAAACTGTATCGTTAGCAAGACCCTATAAGAGTACTAGTGAACTTAGAGCTGGTGAACCTCACCACAGGTAGGAACTTTGAGGAAGGGCTTGTCTGATGCTGTAACAACCAGGGTTCCCAGCATCTGGAGGGATGTAAGATTACTTTAAGCTTTTCTATCTTTTCCATCCTTTGGTTAATAGATCAGTTAACCAGCTTTGAGTGTCAGTGCATAACAGCTGCAGTTTTCTATAATGCTGTAAATTATATGACAAATAATAATACAGCTTTAAAACTAGTGTTGATGTTTGACCCTGGCTAGCAGAAACACCACACAGCTGCTCACTCACCCTCTCCCCTCCCAGGTTCGGGGAGACAATTAAAGGGGTAAAGGGAAAAGAGACTCGTGGGTTGAGATAAGAACAACTTAATAACTAAAGTACATTGACATTGAAAATAAGAATTATAATTATAATTATAGTAATCTATACAAATATACAAGTGATACGCAGTGAAACTTCTCACCACCTGATGGCCAAGGCTCAGCCTGTTCCTGGCTAACAATCCCAGAGCAGGGAGAGTACTAAAACCACAATCCCAGAAAATAGATAAGAATTCAACCGTCCAAGAGACTGGGAGTTGAGTGAGAGAGCAAGATTTGTCATATCATTTTTGACATGGTAAGGACTGTGTCTTCTTCTCTATTTCATAAAAAAATCATAGCATTTAATGTTGAATATTTTTTTAAAAATGGGCCCTTTTTGTTAAATAAATGCTTCATAGGCAAATATAGTTTTCATGTCCTGCAACGGGAATTTTAGTGGGTTTTTTTTTTACAATCCTTTCCCCTATCCCATATATTTTAAAAAAACTGAGGTCTTTATTTTTCTTTCATGAATGGAAACATTCATAATTGATTTCTCATGGTGAATGGGGCATTTGTTGACTTACTGTCTAGAAGGAAGCTTGGGAATTTCTCAGATGAGCTCTGTGTTCTTCAGGTTAATGTGAGAGAACTGAAATGTTGGTAAATGGATGGATTGCCTGAAGATGTACTGCAGGCTACAGCAATAAAAGAGGAGGGCTTTCATCCTTTGTCCATTATTTATGGCATTTTTTTCCAGCAACATTGCAATCTGCTCTTATCAGAGCTGCTGATTTAGATAATCTGAAATGCCTAGATCTTTATGCAATGCCTTGAGGTGAGATGGTGCCCGAAAGAAGAGAAAGTAAAGTGAGTGAAATCTAAGACATTTTAAAAGCAAGAAAACCGAGGATATCATTATGAAATAATGGAGTAAACATACCAAATTTGTATTAAATTAAATAATTATGAACTTTTTAGAAATGTTTATCTTGCAATATTGCTTTTCTATCAATAGTGTTCTAGTAAATGACCTTGAAGTATTTTCTCCAGAAAAACAGTCTAAGAAATATAGAAAAAAGTGTTAAAGTTTATCTTGTCTTATATGCTGTTTCTTCTTGTGATTCTGTATTTCAGAAGAGTTTCCTAAGTTTTATATTATTATTTAAATACAATATGAATTCTGTTTCATTATACCATATTTCTGTTTCCATGTTGTCTTATAACCTTGCATCATATTAGTTAAGATAAACAAAAGCAACACATTCAAAATTGTTTCAAACTGGTATTTAGATTTTTAATGAAAAATAATTTCATTTAAAAAAATCTTAATAACAGATAAGACAGGATGTTCTGTGTTCTGTGTGAGAAGAGACACCAGGACTTCTCCATGAATTTATATTGCTTCACTGATATTAATTTGCATTATGTTCAGTATAGATTTGAGCTGTAATATTTCAGCTCAAATTCTAGAAAAATCTAAATCACACATTATAGATCGGATTTTCAAACTTCATTTCAAAACTTGGTGCCTCAAAATCCTTCTCAGTTGCCTTTCAGACATACAGTCAGAATAGTTTTCAGCATTGTAAGTAAGTCAAGTGTAGCTAATAGTAAGAATTATGCCTGAATTGTTGAGTTTTTTGACTTCTGGAAAAAACCCTGTGAAGTCTATCGCATTTGTTCCATTGTCTCCCCACTGGAAGAAAAAAAAATCAAAAAAATGTTGGTGCTGTTGGTTCTTAGTTGGTGCAAGCCATGTGGCATGCTTGATTTCAGTACAGCAAGATTTCTAATTTATTGAAACTGAGTGAAATTGTCATCAATTTTCACGTCTGATTTCTTTCCTTATGATGAAGAATTTTCCTTTTAGTCTGGAGTTCTGTTTTTAAAATGACTATGAGTTTTTAAGTGAAATGTTTTCAGAGAATATAACTTTCAGAGAATATTTACTTTTCTGTATTCCTGTACTGCTCAGCCATGTTTGATGAGATGTGTTGCTACATGGGAATAACTCCTCAAGCACTTCTTGTTTTAAGTTTCCCAGTTCTTATAATGCAGAACTAGTACAGTCTTCTTTAGCCTCATTACTGCTCTCATTTTTTCATGCAATATATTCAAATACAATGAAAAGTGCTACCATCACATTTTATTTTTGTCTCTGCTGAGACTGTTGATAATTAGAGTGAGAATTAAGAAATTGCGTTTGCGGGTATATGGAGAATTTGAAAGTGAAAGCAACAAGTACTGCTGAGGGAAAAGGAAACTAGTTTATTTCCTTCTTTGCAAATAGATCAAGGGTGGGTTTTGTTCTTTCTTTTCTTTGAAGAGTTCACCATAGCAAAAGACCAATTTTACAATTCCTTGGACCTCTGGTAAATGTCACCCATGTTTGTGAATAATACTGGCAAATATATGGCATTATTAAAATAATAAATGTGAGGTAAACATTGTTATAAATTGAAAGGTGCTGCTTGTATAATGAAAAAAATATGGCTTAGCCTATAAATAAAAGTAGCTTGCTTGCCTTAGCTGTTTTCTTTTGGAAAGAGTCCTTTATGATGGTGGCACACTTCATAAATCTGTGTATTTTAGCACAACTGTCTCCTAGATCTTGAATTATTCTCTGAGGAAACGCTGGTCTGTCTAAGTCATTGCAAAAGTGATTTAGCTGAACATTTCTGGGAATTCTATATTTTTTCCACTTCAGGAGCTTATCTGTGGATTACAAGATATTTCCAATACTACTGATTCATTGTCACTTAAAATTGCTAATTTTATAACAAATTATGTAAAAATCAAATAATGAAAAAAATCAGAAAGAGCAGTGACTAAGGATTTAGCAATACAGTGTATATGCTTAAAACTTTGGAGAATATTAGGATTTAGTAGACCAGACTTTGCATTTAAAAGTATTATTTTGAAATATGAGGGAGGCCACAAAGATTGAAAGAAAAAGAGTACTCAACCTATATCCATCTTTTTCAAATATTGTCAAAGTATTTATATGCATTGATTTTTTATACATATGTTTGTATCTACATTATATTAGATATGATATTTAAAACAGTATAATCCTGCTTCGTATAGTTTTTCCCGTCTTATTTACCCAAAGGCTCAGTACAGTGATGATGAGAAAAAGGCCATGTTTGCTGAGAGATGTCTTCCACTTTTGCACATAGGTTATCCAAGTGAAAAAAAACCCCAAAACCCAAACAAACCAAAAAAAAAAAAAAAACAACCCAAAAAAATCCCCCAACTAGTACTACTGACAAAGGAATGTGGAGCAAGTTTTCGTTCACTGAACATTCAGAGTAGACTGTCTTTTTCTTCCACAGAACAGTACAAAGTTATTAACTTCCTTCATCTCTTCCACAGAATTTTAGTACATTCTTTCAGTTTTCAGAATTCTCTAAGGGCTTTTAACAATATCGTACTTTGTCTTTACATACATGTGCATACACTTTACACTGTTCACCTTCTAGGTTCCTACTGATACAGCTTAATTTATAATTTTCCAGTCGTTCCCAGTGACAGGACCAGAGGCAATGGACATAAACTGAAACATGGGAAGTTCCATCTGAATGTCAGGAAACATTTTCTTTACTGTGACTATGAATGAGCACTGGCACAGGTTGCCCCGAAAAGCTGTAAAGTCTCCATCTGTGGAAATATTCAAAAGTCATCTGGACATGGTCCTGGGCAACTGGCTCTAGGTGGCCCTACCTGAGCAGGGGGGCTGGACCAGGTGATCTCCAGAGGTCCCTTTCAACCTCAACCATTGTGTAATACTGTGAAAAAAACTAGTACAAGAGGATGTAAAAGATAATGAATATAAAGTATTAATGAAACCATGAAAGAGCAAACTCCTAAATAGTCAGTCAACTTTCCTATAAATTTAAGTTATCCAGAAGAAAAACAGAAGTAAATGCAGCAGTGTAATCCAGTACAGGATTTCTTCCAGGAAGAAAGGAAAGATCACACAGATGTATCCTTCCAACATTATGGTAGAAAATGAGTTTAAGAAAAAAAGGAAACCTTACATTTGCTGAAAGGTTTGAAAGAGAGAAGTATTTAGAAATGTAACTGTGAAATGGTTCATGTTTAACCCATTCACTTAGGCTGTTGTGGTACAAGAGTAAAATTACTAATACAAAACATACTTTCAGTACTAATTACAAAACACTTTTCTTCCTGTAATAGCAAAATTTTTAATATAGATTTGGTTAATAGAGTATTCACTACTTACTAGAGTTTTGAAAGCCAAAGGGCAGCTAGCATATAGCTGCTTAACAGAAACCAGAGTGATGTGAAGCTGAAGTAAACTCTGTGGTTTGAGGGAGCGATTATGCTTTAAATTTTCAAGGCCTAACAAATACCCTGACTGATAGTCAGTGGCAGACTTCCTGTTGACTTTAATATTCATTAACACAAGCCATTGGTAAAGAGCTGGATCATTAAGCTGCAACACCCACAAAGAACAATTCAAATGCAGGCTATCCTTTACTCTCAGGGCTATACTGTACTTCACCTCAAGAGATCCACTATAATCTTATAGAAATATTCAAGTCAGTAACTACATATTACTGTAAATAAATGGTTTGCAATCTAGTCGTTATAAATAGCTAAAAGAAATAATTTGATTAAACAAAATCATGTGCTACGACATTTCAGACTATTTTCCAGATCATAACTATGCAGAAATGTCAGACTTAAGAGAAAAAAAAGGGAAACAGAAAAGAAATTAAACCACACTTTTGTTGTTGTTGTTTTTAAAAGAAATATTCTATTTAAAAGAGAAGTTGTGTAAGAAAAGCAGGTAAATCATAGGCAGTCCTGACTGGGAGGTATTAGATGTTGTACTATGTGGTGCTCAGACTTCACAAAATTTTCAGAGATATAAAACCATTTGTTTAGCTGCAGGTTATTGCCTTTCAAGGCAATTTTTGAAAGAAGGCCTTAAAATTTAATTCTGTTAAGACAGAAAGAAATAATCTAATTAGTACTGAAATATGACTATGGAAATAATTACCTGTATATTCAAAACCAATATTGGGCACACATGTGCATGCACCAGCTTTGCAAAAAGCAGCAGATATCTACATCTGTTAAACATAGATTTATAATATTTTTCTATGTGTAATGATTTACACTGTATTTTGAACTCCTTGTCTATTTTTCACATTAGAGTAAGGAACAATGATGCTAAAAATAAAAATGATAGTTGTTTAATCCTGCAGTACTGTATAGTGTTTGTCCTATTGAGTAGCGGAATATATAATACCCGTAGATCTTGACTGACGTATATGCCTTTGTTGTTATCCTCCTAACTTTCTTGGGTCAATGAGTCTCTCCATCTTGCATAATCAAATAGAACACAAATGCAGATGCAATAAAATATTGCTAAGAGTGTTAGGAAAAAGTACTCTATGCTTAAGATAAATACTTATTATTTAATAGAATAAATGAAAGCATGTACATAAAATTAGTCACTTAATAATGCACTGTCACATCAATTTAGAGTAATATGATTACAATTATGTATAGGATTTCACTATAATTACTCTTCAATGGAGATAAAAATTAGAAATTAGGAAAGATTTATTAGGTCAACTAGTAAGTTCCTTCACCAAATTAGCATATTTTCTCCAGTCTTGCTTTAACTGACTCAACTCTTGCAAAATTTCTCCACTTCTAGATAATTTATTCTGTCATTCAACAGACTAATAGAACGTAGTTGTCTTGGAGGCTTTACCTTAATACTCACTTTTTCCACTGCTCATTTTTATCTCATTTCCCTAATTATGCCTCTAGGATCCACTTTGAGAATGCATGCATTCTCTAAAAGCATGTACAGTAAATATTTACAACTTCGTAGCCTTAGCCCTCATTATGACCTCCTCATTCTCCTTACTCTAGTCAAGTTTGTGATATGTTTATTTAAGCTCAGATATTCAAATTAAGAAAGGATGTCCATAGAATAAAATGTCACAAACTTGACTGGAGTAAGGAGAATTACTGAAGGTAATGAGAATAAAGTCCTTGCTGAAATCCTTTTTCATTTATAAAAATAATGATCTAGCCAAATGGTCCAGAAGTAGTGAATATTTTAATTGTGAGTGTTGGTTGTACAAAAAAAAATTTTTTTTCAATAGGTGAAAAATTTACACAGCTCAAGTTCTAGAGGTCAATTCAGTGTAGAAGCCTCAGTGCAGAATATCTAGCGTAGAGATGACCTAGATTATCTTGCTTTATCTGTTAATCCTAAAATGCCCAAGTCTCCCGTGAATACTTCATATCTACTAGTCATTGTAGACTAAGATACTATGGTGTTTCTCAGGGTATTAGGTACCTCTGTGTGTGATGACAAATGTGAGGTTAGTGACTGTAGACATGATTTTCAAATGCTAAAATGAACTCAAGTTTAGAATACCAAATACTGTTGAAAGTCAATGCTGTAGGTCTGTTTGTGCAGGTGTTTAAATAGAGGAATAACAAAATCCTATTATTAACTTAACAACCTTACTATAATGAGTTTTTTGTTATTTTTATTCAGTAATGTTTCAAGCATTGCTGAATTACATTTTTCCCATCACTTCTAGAAATATGTTTTGGACTGGTAAATAGTTGTCAGATTTCACATACAATGCTCACCCTAAAATATTAGAAGGCAGATGAAATTTCAAAGGCACAGTAAAGATCTGTAAACTCTACTTCCAGCAGGAGTTTAGTGGTTTGGATTTTGGATTATCCCTCAGGTATGTTAACTTCCTCCAAAGGCACTGACATGAGAGCAAACAATCAGTATATCTACACAAACTTTGTGTATCTGAAAAAATTGGTAGAGAAACACGGAACTCCTCCCATCAGTTCAGAAATTTGTTACCGTTACTATAGCCAAAGCAAGACTTCTTATCTTGATTCAAAATCCATGATGATCAGTAGACATCGCTAGGATTTGGATGAGGAGTAGGGTTAGAAAAAATTTTAATGAAAATATTAGAAGAATAACTGTTTAACTTTGCCCCTCAGATGGATCTAAGACGCTGGATGCAATTTTAATGGATATCCATCTTTGCAGTCTAGAAATGAAATCAAATAGCTCTTTGTAATATGTTCAAAAAATACAAGCAGTATTTTATAATATTAGACTTGCTGTATAAATTGTTATATTAGTATTCTAGGATATCAAGCTCTGCAC